>OX451218.1:146933268-147022321 GCA_949628195.1 Phasia obesa | reverse complement strand
ATTTAATTACTAGGAATCATAAAAGGATGTAATTCCTGTAAAATAGATCAATTTTTTAGCTGCCCATCTTTTACCGTTCTCCTGGAGTTCATCCTCTAAAGAAATTTCAAATTTGAAAATTTACAAATTTGTAAAAATTTATATCAGAACTCCATTTTTAATTGAATTTAATTACTAGGAATCATAAAAGGATGTAATTCCTTTAAAATAGATCAATTTTTAGCTGCCCATCTTTTACCGTTCTCCTGGAGTTCATCCTCTAAAGAAATTTCAAATTTGAAAATTTACAAATTTGTAAAAATTTATATCAGAACTCCATTTTTAATTGAATTTAATTACTAGGAATCATAAAAGGATGTAATTCCTTTAAAATAGATCAATTTTTAGCTGCCCATCTTTTACCGTTCTCCTGGAGTTCATCCTCTAAAGAAATTTCAAATTTGAAAATTTACAAATTTGTAAAAATTTATATCAGAAACTCCATTTTTAATTGAATTTGATTACTAGGAATCATAAAAGGATGTAATTCCTTTAAAATAGATCAATTTTTAGCTGCCCATCTTTTACCGTTCTCCTGGAGTTCATCCTCTAAAGAAATTTCAAATTTGAAAATTTACAAATTTGTAAAAATTTATATCAGAACTCCATTTTTAATTGAATTTAATTACTAGGAATCATAAAAGGATGTAATTCCTGTAAAATAGATCAATTTTTAGCTGCCCATCTTTTACCGTTCTCCTGGAGTTCATCCTCTAAAGAAATTTCAAATTTGAAAATTTACAAATTTGTAAAAATTTATATCAGAACTCCATTTTTAATTGAATTTAATTACTAGGAATCATAAAAGGATGTAATTCCCGTAAAATAGATCAATTTTTAGCTGCCCATCTTTTACCGTTCTCCTGGAGTTCATCCTCTAAAGAAATTTCAAATTTGAAAATTTACAAATTTGTAAAAATGTATATCAGAACTCCATTTTTAATTGAATTTAATTACTAGGAATCATAAAAGGATGTAATTCCTTTAAAATAGATCAATTTTTAGCTGCCCATCTTTTACCGTTCTCCTGGAGTTCATCCTCTAAAGAAATTTCAAATTTGAAAATTTACAAATTTGTAAAAATTTATATCAGAACTCCATTTTTAATTGAATTTAATTACTAGGAATCATAAAAGGATGTAATTCCTTTAAAATAGATCAATTTTTAGCTGCCCATCTTTTACCGTTCTCCTGGAGTTCATCCTCTAAAGAAATTTCAAATTTGAAAATTTACAAATTTGTAAAAATTTATATCAGAACTCCATTTTTAATTGAATTTAATTACTAGGAATCATAAAAGGATGTAATTCCTGTAAAATAGATCAATTTTTAGCTGCCCATCTTTTACCGTTCTCCTGGAGTTCATCCTCTAAAGAAATTTCAAATTTGAAAATTTACAAATTTGTAAAAATTTATATCAGAACTCCATTTTTAATTGAATTTAATTACTAGGAATCATAAAAGGATGTAATTCCTTTAAAATAGATCAATTTTTAGCTGCCCATCTTTTACCGTTCTCCTGGAGTTCATCCTCTAAAGAAATTTCAAATTTGAAAATTTACAAATTTGTAAAAATTTATATCAGAACTCCATTTTTAATTGAATTTAATTACTAGGAATCATAAAAGGATGTAATTCCTTTAAAATAGATCAATTTTTAGCTGCCCATCTTTTACCGTTCTCCTGGAGTTCATCCTCTAAAGAAATTTCAAATTTGAAAATTTACAAATTTGTAAAAATTTATATCAGAACTCCATTTTTAATTGAATTTAATTACTAGGAATCATAAAAGGATGTAATTGCTGTAAAATAGATCAATTTTTAGCTGCCCATCTTTTACCGTTCTCCTGGAGTTCATCCTCTAAAGAAATTTCAAATTTGAAAATTTACAAATTTGTAAAAATTTATATCAGAACTCCATTTTTAATTGAATTTAATTACTAGGAATCATAAAAGGATGTAATTCCTTTAAAATAGATCAATTTTTAGCTGCCCATCTTTTACCGTTCTCCTGGAGTTCATCCTCTAAAGAAATTTCAAATTTGAAAATTTACAAATTTGTAAAAATTTATATCAGAACTCCATTTTTAATTGAATTTAATTACTAGGAATCATAAAAGGATGTAATTCCTGTAAAATAGATCAATTTTTAGCTGCCCATCTTTTACCGTTCTCCTGGAGTTCATCCTCTAAAGAAATTTCAAATTTGAAAATTTACAAATTTGTAAAAATTTATATCAGAACTCCATTTTTAATTGAATTTAATTACTAGGAATCATAAAAGGATGTAATTCCTTTAAAATAGATCAATTTTTAGCTGCCCATCTTTTACCGTTCTCCTGGAGTTCATCCTCTAAAGAAATTTCAAATTTGAAAATTTACAAATTTGTAAAAATTTATATCAGAACTCCATTTTTAATTGAATTTAATTACTAGGAATCATAAAAGGATGTAATTCCTTTAAAATAGATCAATTTTTAGCTGCCCATCTTTTACCGTTCTCCTGGAGTTCATCCTCTAAAGAAATTTCAAATTTGAAAATTTACAAATTTGTAAAAATTTATATCAGAACTCCATTTTTAATTGAATTTAATTACTAGGAATCATAAAAGGATGTAATTCCTGTAAAATAGATCAATTTTTAGCTGCCCATCTTTTACCGTTCTCCTGGAGTTCATCCTCTAAAGAAATTTCAAATTTGAAAATTTACAAATTTGTAAAAATTTATATCAGAACTCCATTTTTAATTGAATTTAATTACTAGGAATCATAAAAGGATGTAATTCCTTTAAAATAGATCAATTTTTAGCTGCCCATCTTTTACTGTTCTCCTGGAATTCAGACTTATCCTTAAAAATTCTCAAAATATTAAAATGTGAAAAACTTAGAAATTTTGGGACATATCCAACATTTTTAAATTTTTTATCGAAAAACAATAAAATAAGCCGCCCGCTACATTTTTTGTGGTTTATTTGGTCCAAAAATGTGGTCACAATTCCATTTGGAAGATATACTCCCAGGATTTATATGCTTAACAGCGCTATGTTAGCATGTTAACAGACCTCTGTTAACGTAATTGGTTTGTGTCTGAGATTTAAATTTCGAAATTTAACTTCACACACATTATATATATATATATATATATATATATATATATATATATTATTGGACATTAAACCAACCACACGAATGCGTACAGTGCGTACAGAAGAGAATATTGCGTCTGTTTCTGAGAGTGTTGCTGAAGACCGTGAAATGTCGATTCGTCGCCGTTCGCAGCAATTGGGTTTGTGTTATTCGACCACATGGAAGGTTTTACGCAAAGATCTTGGTGTAAAACCGTATAAAATACAGCTCGTGCAAGAACTGAAGCCGAACGATCTGCCACAACGTCGAATTTTCAGTGAATGGGCCCTAGGAAAGTTGGCAGAAAATCCGCTTTTTTATCGACAAATTTTGTTCAGCGATGAGGCTCATTTCTGGTTGAATGGCTACGTAAATAAGCAAAATTGCCGCATTTGGAGTGAAGAGCAACCAGAAGCCGTTCAAGAACTGCCCATGCATCCCGAAAAATGCACTGTTTGGTGTGGTTTGTACGCTGGTGGAATCATTGGACCGTATTTTTTCAAAGATGCTGTTGGACGCAACGTTACGGTGAATGGCGATCGCTATCGTTCGATGCTAACAAACTTTTTGTTGCCAAAAATGGAACAACTGAACTTGGTTGACATGTGGTTTCAACAAGATGGCGCTACATGCCACACAGCTCGCGATTCTATGGCCATTTTGAGGGAAAACTTCGGAGAACAATTCATCTCAAGAAATGGACCGGTAAGTTGGCCACCAAGATCATGCGATTTGACGCCTTTAGACTATTTTTTGTGGGGCTACGTCAAGTCTAAAGTCTACAGAAATAAGCCAGCAACTATTCCAGCTTTGGAAGACAACATTTCCGAAGAAATTCGGGCTATTCCGGCCGAAATGCTCGAAAAAGTTGCCCAAAATTGGACTTTCCGAATGGACCACCTAAGACGCTGCCGCGGTCAACATTTAAATGAAATTATCTTCAAAAAGTAAATGTCATGGACCAATCTAACGTTTCAAATAAAGAACCGATGAGATTTTGCAAATTTTATGCGTTTTTTTTAAAAAAAAAAAGTTCTCAAGCTCTTAAAAAATCACTCGTTATATATATATATATATATATGTAAATGTATATTTTCAGAAAAAACTTGTAATAAGTGGACATTTAAAAAAGAAACAAAACTTGTAGAGCCGAAAACTGTAGTAAAACTGTTAACTGCAATGGATAGGGATAGATATGATATTCTTGAGAAGATTAGTGACCATTTTTGGACAAATATGGAAGTGCACACGTAGTACACCATATACAAAAGGTAAACCAAGGGGTCCTAAAAGAGACCCCATTAGTCGGATTTCTGAAATAATTTTGGAATTTGAGAAAATTGAGATTTAAAAAATGTGTTTTATAAAGACCCCTTGGTCTACCTTTTGTATATGGTGTACTACGTGTGCACTTCCATATTTGTCCAAAAATGGTCACTAATCTTCTCGAGAATTTCTTTATAAAACACATTTTTTAAATCTCAAACTACAATACTAAAGGCTTTTTTACGGTCTAATACTCCCTTAATATCTTCAGAACCAGTTGAAAGGTTATATTTGTTCGCTAGTACTATTTTAACATTAAAGCGCCAAATTTATTTATTCAAATAGGATTGTTATTATTTTTTATAATTTATATGTATGTAATTGAACATTTTTGTAATTAAATATTTTTTGACAATAATTAAAAAAAAAAGTATTCATTACTTAACATTTTCAATTACTTGTAATTAGTAAATGAAAATTTTTAATTACAATTACATGTAATTAGTAATTGCATGTGTAATTAATTACAAAATGTAATTGATATCCCCAAGTCTGATACATACGTAGGCGATAAGACTGAAGAAAATTTAAGGCAGGCCCAGAACATCATCGACGGCGGCGAACTATCGACTGCGACTCACTCAGCTTGGTTGGCTCTTTGCTTTAAAAAACACAACCCGGATAAAATGAAAAATGTAGGTCCAATTAGCTGAAATTTTAAGAAAATCCTTTAAATCAATATTAATTATTGGCCAACTAAAAACATTTCATAGAAAAATGTTATCCTTTATAAAAATTTCAAAAAAATGGTTTGGCACATGGTAGAATAATATCAGGTACGCTCAGTTCTACAACAACAAAAACAACGTGTATTTTGTTGGTAGAACATTATATTTTCGATGTCAAAAGCAGCTGTCTAAAATAAAGAAATTTAATAGGTCTGTTCAATTACTTTCCTAGCAGAAACTACAAGCCAAGGCGAATTCATAACAGGTAAACTCGAGAGCTCAGCTGACTATTTGTTGTCACCATCTTACAGTGTCAAAATGTATAAACATTTTTTATTTTGACAGCCAAAAATGATTTATACAACAACAAAATGTACGTATTTTTATTACAGAGTTGTACTCTTTTTTCGCCGCGAGTCTACCTTGTTTATTGTGCCATGCTACAAGCAATAGAGTAAAGCAAAATTATTTATTATCAAATATGAAAAGGTAAATTAGCAAAAATAAGCAGATAAATAAAGGTGTTGTCATGAATGACTTAAAAACTCTACTGAATTAAGCATTAAATAGTAATTCTTTGAACGTTACTGTTCTAAAATGAAAAACATAAAACAAGCGTATTAGCCAGGAATGTTGCTTTTAAAGAAGTTAATACTGATGATTATCGCAAGTAAACCATAAAAAAAAAATCCTTTGATCAAAAAATAAACACAAAAGAACAATAATTTAAATCAAACCCTACAAAACAGTGAAAGCCATTTGCCCGATCATTTGGTTGCGTATGACAAACTTTCCATCACGTTCTTAGAGGAAATTGCAAAAAAAGTTTGTGTGCATGTGAGTTTTTCATCTCCCTCGAAAGTATTAACATTGTTCTTGTATATGTATGTGAAAAAATGGAATAAGATACTCAAGTTTTATTTTCATTTATGTGTATTAGTTTCGATTATCAATTTCTAGGGAATTACTGGGTAATTTTTAAATTATTTATGATGTGTTTAAATTTTAAATCAGACTACGTATTTGCTCATCATTTTGCTCGTTCTTGTATTACTGCACAACAGCAGAATAAAGCATGCAACGCGCAATAATAATAACAAACATAGTAGATACTCGCTCATTTGCAGTGAACATGAGTAAGTGTGCCCTGCTTAAAAATAAAAAATATTTAGTCCGTGTTAATAAATATTTTTATTTAAAATTAATTTCATACTTATATTTTATTTTTCGAAAAATTTAACAAAATTATATATATTTTTAAATATTTTAATTATATTTTCTTTTAGTTACGAAACAGGCCTATTGTCAGAAATAAATTATAAAGAAAACACAAAACAATTTTAAAGAATTTAATACGAAAAACCAAACTCAAACTAGGGATGGTAAATAAAATTTTTAAATTTACTAACAGGCTTCTAAAATTGTACTTTTTGGGCTCAGATTGTATTAAATCATTTGGTATATTAATTTAATTTGATTTTCATTTTACATTTAATGCATATTTTTTCAAAATAAAAGGAGTAGTCAAAACAATGTGGGTTTTTATGCTGAATAGTATGAGCTGAGTGTGAAATCTTAGCAAAAAGAGAAACCATTTAAAGATTGAGCTAATACATTTTTGTTGAGCATATGTGATGTAATCTAAATTAAAAATAAGCATAAAAAATTATCATCTTTTAAAAATACGCTTTTCAGTATTTTCTTTGCTAAAAAAGTAATAGCAATGCAAAAAAGTGTTGCTACTAAAATGTTATATTGCTATTTCTATGGTTATTTCTACAAAATTCATATACATAGTAAAGAAATATCTTAGACCCATAAACCAGATGGCAAACATTTTAGAATTACACTCATATATATTATCGTGGCAATGATTTTAGGAAAACGGTAAAAACAAAAAAAGTTGCTTGATACTTACCAGGAGTTTCTCCTTGTGGTAGTAAATAACGCATATTTTTGTCGAAAAAACCTTCCACTTGATATTAAACCTCTATTTTACTTTATTAGCTACTTTCATCTACTTAACTATCCCAAATATAGCCTGGATCACTTTCCAACTTTTATATGTTTTTGTGCATGTCCAGACCCACTCTGGAATTATAAATTAGATATTAAAACTACCCTTACCGAAATTGAGAAATAAAGAATAAACTGGGTTAAAAATACAATTTTAATTTTTTTTTAAGTAAAAGTTGGTATCTAAAATAGTCCCCTACATGGGAACGTGCTTAAATAGTACTAAATGAGTCAAGCATTTAACACATAGACAACAGCGGCTACACCGCTACACGACTACTAGCGCCGTTGGCTACAATCGTCGCGTGTGGTCAGCTACTGAATTATGTTGAAGACGACAGCTACATACTTAAAAACTAAGAAAATATTTATAATATTTATAATAATAGAAATACATATTTAACTTATAAAAAAAATTACTTTTTCAAAAAATACTTTTATCATATAAACGTGTGTATTTTAATTTTGACAGTTTGTAGTCGGTATCCTGCTGTCATCTATGTGTTTAACGCTTCATTGGTGTACCATTGTTCATATGGAACAAAAAATGGTACAATTGTACCAAAAATGGTACAAACTTTACCAACCCTGACTCAAACGTAAACAAAGTTGACAACGAAAATTCAAAACAATCCAAGAAAAAAATAATCAGCTGTCGAATTGCACGTATCTGATAATATTCTACCATGATTTGGTATTATCGGATGTCAAATTTCTTTCCGTATTATTTCACATTTTGATAACATATTGCTTTCACACTGTCACACTTTATCATAGGATTTAGGTATTTGACAAGTCTTAATACTTAGTATAATAGTGTGAAAATGGCTTAAGTAAGTGTGTCCTAGTGGAACAGTGAAAAAAGTTCATAATCCGATAACGAACGGTGCAAATTCACCAAACAAATGGTGATTGGTGTAGTTGTACAATAAGCACAAACAATATGTGTGTGAAGTTAGCTCCGTCAGTTGGCCAAAATCGGAAAGGGGTTGAAAACGATTTACAATGCCTTAGCTTTCTGAATTATTTTTTGTATTAATATTATTAAGCAATACACCATGATCACGAAATACAATATACATATGTACATATAATAATTTTATAACTAAAGAGTACACTGGTCTTCCTCTGGTAAACAGCAAGTACATACGTATGTATTTATGTACTTATATATTTTTCAAATTTAAGTCCTTTTAGTTGATGTCGCACCATCCGTTAAAATTATTCAGATCCATTTGCAGAAAGTCACTGATTCAATCTGATTCAAATTGTTAAGGGAAACGTTAAGCATTTCTCCGGCATACATTGATATTTTGGAATGATGGATGTAGGTTGGAAAAGAAGTCGTTGAATGGATTTGAAACTTTCTATATATCTTGGTTTTGCGATACAGTAGAATAGTCCGCATTTACTCTTTTTTAATTTAAGGAAAATTTAAAATTTGAGATTCTCTAAGGGATGAGACCATTTTTCTTGGAAACCACAAAAGATGGCAAGAAAAATGGTCTCATCCCTTACGGAATGTTAAATTTTAAAAAGTTACATCGCGGACTCTTTAAGAGGCCTCGCTGGTAACAAAACGTATTAATTTTTATTTTGCTATCTTTTCTGGTTTCCAAGAATATGGTCTCATCCCTTAGAGAATCTCAAGTTTTAAAAAATTCGCAAAATCGCGTTCCAATACGTTTTGTTACCAGGGAGGCCTCTTGTACTTGTCCATTCTTGGAATTTTTAACAGTGCGAGTTGGAACGAGATTTCGGGAATTTTTAAAATTTGAGATTCTTTAAGGGATGAGACCATTTTTCTTGGAAACCAGAACAGATAGCAAAAAAAAAAAAATTAATAAATGTCTTAGAAATCGCCAAAAAGTCGCCATGTGGTCAAGTCCAAAATTAGATCGCCAAATAGGTTTGAAAATCGCAACGTTTGGCGCAAAATCGCCATATCTAACTACCCTGTTAGAACGTCTGAAATAATTTTTGAAAAGATTATATTTTGCCCAACAGAAGCTGAGCGTAAATAATTAATTTTTATTTTGTATACTCAAGATAACAATACTTACTGTTGTTTAATTATAATTTAAGATATAATAAATAATTTTGAAAAAAAAGCAATGCAAATTTAACAAAAATAAATTTAATTTATTTTTATTAAA
Organism: Phasia obesa; assembly: GCA_949628195.1. Taxonomy (NCBI): domain Eukaryota; kingdom Metazoa; phylum Arthropoda; class Insecta; order Diptera; family Tachinidae; genus Phasia; species Phasia obesa. The sequence continues at coordinate 147,012,990 of OX451218.1, read as the reverse complement.
AAAATTATTATGGATTGTAATAATTACACAAAATGAAAATACGTCCGTACTATTAGAACGAATAAAGAACAATGAAAACTGTTAGAAACTAGTGTATCATTCTTTATATATCAATCAAACAACAACGATTTTGCTTTCCGCTCGCATTAAAAACCTTATTAATAAATTATTATGTAACCTCTTTCTAATTATTACAATTTTTCGATTTTTTCAGTTTCACAAGATTCTGAAGATTACTATCGTTTGGATCCAAAAAAATTGCCTGCGGAGAATTGCTTTGATATTTATAATGCGTTATGCTGCCGAGAGACTCGTGATACCAAGCGTCTCTTTCTTCTCAATGGATTGACCACATTATGTCAGCAGCAGGAACAGAAATATAAAAAACAAGCAAGAGTTGCACATTTAACCAGTACGCATTCTGCACCATCTTCATCAAACGTTACCAACGTTGTACCATCCAGAATTAATTTGGGTTTCTCTACAGAGGAGTTGCTTTACTGGTATGATTTAACAATAAAAAAAAAAAAAAAAAAAACATTACAGTTTTAGTTTTATAAATGGGAAGGCATTTAGACGATGATATTTTACATGATTTAGAATGGTGTGTCTTTTGGTTGTAGGCGAAAGGAATGTGTTTGTTTTTTATCATTCCAGTAAGATTATTGTTATATTAGATACATTTTAATTTATTCAAAAACATCATCAAAGAAACATATTTGTTTCTTTTATTTTAAGCGTTAGCTCATTTTAGCACCACAGTTGTGTAGTTTACGAGCAAATCACTAGACTGACCTAAGTCAGCTCGGTTCATTCAGCTCCGTAGTTAGTTAAGCACATTAGTTCAGTTGTTGTTGTTGGTAGTTTTTTTTTTTTATTTATGAACAATTTGGTAGTTTGGTTGGTTTGTTCCAAATTATCTGCGTTTTAGGTAGAAAAAATTGTTTTTCCATTTTAAATGTTAAAATTATTTTTATTCGTTTTACTAAAACCAGCGATTTGTATGAAAAAGTCATGAAAAAATGTTGCAAAAGTAGAACTTTCTTTTTACTGTGGAAAAACATGAAATGTTTCTGTTCGAATTTGTGAAAAATATTGAGCAACATTTATTAATTCACAAGAAATATTTTAAATTTCAAATGTGATGTCTACCTCGCGATTTGGAAGAATTTTACGATTTTATTGTTTTTAAGTATACCACATTGTTAAATAAATGTTAACAAAGGTTGTGTAATGTAAAGTATTACATGTTAGCAGCTGTTTATTGTACAATTTCCAGCAGATGCTTGAAACTCCACCAAAGCCAGATATTAATCCGATAGTTATAGTTGGGGTTATTTGGAATATTAACGAGTCATCTCATTATCAAAAAAGTCCTTACGAATTCTCTTTAGAAAGAATAGAAAAAGATATCAGCCAAATAGTGTCGGAAACAAATTGAGGCGATGCAAATAAGTTCAAACGCTTTAGTTCGGCTAAAAGGCCTTGTTACTAAATTACCTATTACTTATACATAAAAGGGTTATAAAACTAAATAATAAAAATCATGAACGGAAATCAAGCATGTAGCAATTTAGTTAGTTCTAGACAGGGTTGAAAAACTTTGTTTTATGATCTAAGTTTTTATTTAGAATGAAAAAATATTACAAACTCACAATACATAAAATACAAAATATTACTGTGTTATAAAATACAAAACAATTACAAGGTATCATAAATCATAACATAACACATTAATTCAACACTTTCTCTTTTTATCATTTTAGCATTTTCAATCTTGTTGGCCGCAAACTTTTCAATGAGGCAAAAAGACTAGGTAACTGGTCAGCATATAAGGCCTCAGTTAATAGATTTAAAAATCTGATAAGAAATGCGAAGAAAGCGTCATGGAAATCCTTCTGTAGCGGCGTAGAAGGGGCTTCTGAGACGAGCCGACTTCGAAAAATCTTATCAGAGTCGCAAGTTGTACCAAGTTTCATTAAGAAACCATGTGGTAACTGGACTACCAGTGGACGTGAGACCCTTGAGGTACTCATGGACACGCACTTCCCTGGTTGTATTCCTCTAATAGGGGAACACTCAACCTGCTTAGACTGCCACCCGCAAAATTCAATCCCTATTAGCAGGGAAGGACTTTTGTGGGCTATAAAGAGCTTCGACCCGTTCAAATCTCCGGGTCCTGATGGCATTATACCTGCTGACCTGCAGCATAATGCGGATCTTGTAATACCATGGTTAACCCGAATATACACAGCATGTCTGTCATGGGCGTATATTCCGGAACTGTGGACTAGGTGCTCCGTTGTTTTTATCCCGAAAGGAGGAAAAACGTCGCACACCTCACCGAAGGATTTTAGACCTATCAGTCTGTCATCCTTCCTTCTGAAAACATTGGAACGGATAATTGATCTCCATATGAGAACAACAATTAATCCAAACCGACTCTCAACATCTCAACACGCATATACCAAGGGTAAATCGGTTGAGACGGCACTGCATATGCTCGTAGGATGTATTGAAAAATCTCTAGAGCATAAGGAATATGCATTGGTGGCGTTTCTTGATATAGAGGGAGCGTTCAACAACGTGAAACCGGAGATCATAATTAGGGCTCTGGAGAGACTGGATGTTAATCAGTCGATTATTAGCTTCATTAGGAATTTACTGACCTATAGGGTCATCATATCCAATATGGGGCGGGCTACTGTCTGTAGGATAGCCAGACGAGGGACACCACAGGGAGGGGTGCTATCACCTCTTCTTTGGAACCTCGCCATAAATTCATTGCTAACGGTACTGGACTCTATGATGTTCACAACCGTGGCATATGCGGATGACGTTGCAGTAGCTGTGTCAGGCAAACACCTGGACACTATATCGCAACGTCTGCAAACAGCGCTTAGACAAATTAGTAGGTGGAGCACCGAAGGTGGTCTAAGTGTTAATGCGCAGAAAACGGATCTTGTATTATTCACTAGAAGAAACAAGATTCCCACATTTTCGCTACCACACCTTAACGGAATGGAGCTTAAACTGTCTGACAGTGCGAAATATCTGGGTGTTATTCTAGATTACAAACTGTCATGGAACCCTAATGTACAATTTAGGGCAAACAAGGCTTTAATAGCCATATATACCTGTAAGAAAGCCATAGGTAAAAACTGGGGCATTAGCTGTGATAAAGCCCATACTAATGTATGGAGCGCTAGTATGGTGGCCTGCACTAGGCAAACCTACATACTGTAGTATAGTCAACAAATTACTACGCACTTCAGCCTTGATGATCACAAGTGCCTTACGCACGACGCCATCAAAGGCTTTGTTTACAATGCTGCACTGGCTGCCAGGCGATCTAATGGCCAAACAGCTGGCCCTGAACTCAGCAGTAAGACTTAGTGCAGCTGGGACATGGAAATCGAAGAATTTCGGCCATGCGACTATTTTGGGATGTGTGCGCATATCGACCATCCCGGAAAATATTGATTATTGTGCACCCTCAGCCATGCCGACCAGAAGGTTCGAAGTATCAACTTCAGGCACGTCATCCATGATGACACATGAAAGTCATCAAGAAAACGTGCTTGAGGTTTACACAGATGGATCTAAAACGGACATTGGAGTGGGGGGAGGCGTTTTCATTCCTTACTTTCAAATAAGGATGAGTTTTAGGCTACAAAATCATTGCAGCACTATTCAGGCTGAAATTTCTGCCATAAAAAGAGCGGCAAATTGGCTAAGGTATCACAGGATATATGGTAAAGATATCCAGTTCCGTACTGATAGCAAGGCTGCGATAAATTCCTTATATGGCGTTTATACTACGTCCAGTTTGGTTCGTGAATGCCGGACATCTCTAGATGAGATGGCGAGACATTCCAACCTGGAACTCTTTTGGGTGCCAGGGCACGCGGGAGTGCCCGGAAATGAAACTGCGGACGAACTGGCTAGATCTGGAACCTACCTTAGGGACCAGGAGATAGATCAACTAGTCGTTGTTCCGCTAAATTGCTGTAAGGATAACATACAGCAGGAATTACTGGGGGCTGCGCAGACCAGATGGTCGAACGAGCCCACCTGCACGACCTCGAGGCTTCTATGGCCTCAGTATGACTGCAAACGTACTGCAATCCTGCTGAGAACCCCTCGAGGTCAAATAGGCACATTAGTGGCTGTGCTGACAGGGCATTGCATTATAGGTGCACACGCTAGGAGATTGAATCTACCGCATAATGACTTCTGTAGAAGTTGTCAGGATGAGGAGGAAGAGGAAACAGTGAAACACCTCCTCTGTCACTGTCCGGCCCTATCTATGGAAAGGGCAGCGCTGCTAGGCAGCTCGATATTACAAGACCTCACAGACCTATCGGGCTGCGATATTAACAGGATAAACTCATTTATCCGGCTCTCCGGTTGGTTTTTGCACCAAACCTAAAGTGGGGATCGGTAGGTATCTATCCTGCTCATCCCTCTTTCGGGCGTCACAACGGGACCTAAGGGACCCAAGGGAGTCGGCTTTTCCCCTTTTGCGTAGCCGGCGACCCGTGCAACCTAACCTAACCTAAGGGTTTTGTCATTAAATCGGCTAATTGTTCTTGTGTAGAAATTTGTTGAACTTCCACTTGTCCTTCGCTAACTTTTTCACGTACAAAGAAATGTTTTAAACTAATATGCTTTGTTCGTCTATGGTATTCTGGGTTTTGGGCTAATCGAACAGCAGCAGAATTATCAACTTGTAATAATGGAATATTATTCAATCCAATTAACTCAGCATATAAACGTCTAAGCTAAATAACTTCTTTAGTTGCTTCTGAAGCTGCTAAAATTTCTGCTTCTGTTGTGGATGTAGATACTATACCTTGCCTTTGGCTTAACTACGATATAGCACCTCCAGCGTATTTCGCAATAACACCAGTCGTGGATCTTCCAGTTTTTGCACAACCACCAAAGTCTGCATCACTGAAGCATTCAAGTTTTTGGTGTGTTATATATATATATATATATATATATATATATATATTGCTATACAAAATTCCGTACTTCGTTGTTCCAGAAATATAACGAAAAACTCTTAACAGGGATAACATCAACCATAGTAGGATTTTCTAATGTTCTCGATAGAAACCCAATGCTATAAGCTAAATCTGGTCTTGTTCCTAGCATTAAATACATGATAGCTCCTACTGCTTGTCTATAAGGAAATTTAGAATATCTTTCATTTTCTTTCCCTGGTTTAAACATTTCACCTTTTAGCATTGGCGAAGAAACTGATCTACAATTGGAGAATTCGAATCTTTCCAAAATTTTTTTTGCATAAGCCTCCTGACTAATAATTATTCCGTTTTTGTTTCTTTTTATCTCCAGTCCCATAAAATAGCTAGCATCTTTCGTTGTTATTTTAAACTCTTGTTTTAATTCGCATAAAAATGTTTCTAAATCTTTAGGATCTGTAGCAGCAACTAAGACGTCGTCTACATAAAGAGCAAGTATTAACTTCTTGCCTTCTTTATCTCGTATGTATAAGCAAGGATCAGCTTCGCAAGTCTTAAATCCAAGATTCAATAAATAGTTTCCGAATCTACGATTCCAACTGCATGGGGCTTGTTTTAAGCCATATAAACTTCTTTTTCATATAGATAATTTCTTCAAGTTGTCCATAAAGAAACCCTGTGGAAACATCAAACTGAGAAAGACGCATATTTTGACTTGCAGCTATACTTAAAATTGCTCTGATTGTTCCAAATTTCGCGACTGCACTATGGGTTTCATTGTAGTCAATGCCTTTGCGTTGTCTAAAACCTTTAATTACTAACCTTGCCTTAAATGTATCTATTCTTCCATCAGGATTTGTTTTCACTTTGATGGAAGTGCTTTAGATTTGATGGGTAGATCAACCATTTCCCATGTATGGTTTTCATTTAAAGCCCTTAATTCGCAATTCATGGCGTTCAACTATTCTTCTTTATTAGCGCTATTCATTGCATCGACATAAGACATTGGAGTTTCAATTTGGCTAATAAAATCTGGAGCTGCAAGACGTAATCATCAAATTGTGAATTATGTAATAAAGTTCGATCTCTTAAGCGTTTGCTTATTGGTTCTTCGTCGTTATCGTTTAATGTGCGCTTATTTTATATATTATTTTTAATATAATTTTTAATATTTAATATAAATTCGGTAACGTTCTTCCGTATCATAACCAATTAAATATCCCTTGACTGCTTTTGAATCCATCTTCTTTCTCTTTTGATGAGGAACATGAATTAAATGGATAAAAAATAATTATAGTTTTAACTTTTTTATGCGTATTTAAAAATAATAGTAATCCTGTTCTTCAAATATTCACTAAAAATACAGTTGGTGTTATTTTAGAATTTAGATTTCGGAAAAAAAAAACATTTAAAATTTTGAGATGTTTTCTTTTTTGAAAGTGCTATAAGTCCACTTTTGAAAAAACTGAGTTTCAATAGAGTTCTATTTTGACATAAAATAAACAAAAACAGTTTTGCTGTACAATGCTATCGCACAAATATTTCTTTTTAAAGTGGAATAAGTCCATTCCTAATAATTATAATTAAAACAATTATTTATTGCAATTATTATTTTTTATTGCTACTTTAATGTACGCTGCTGCAGATATTACTATCGCCCGATTCACACTATAATACTGAGTATTAAGATTTGCATTGGATTTTTTTATAAATAAATCAAATAAGAATTGTTGTGATTGTTAAAAAATCTAACGTAACAGATCATTTCGTTTTCACATTATAACACTTCAAATAAAATTTAAAATCAAGCAAAGGAACAAGCCGAGTCGAAACATTGAACAGCGCGGTTTTTTTATTTATTTTTTATTTATTTATTTATTATTTTATTTGGAAAAAAGAAAACCTCAGCAAAATTCATATGTTGTCACTGTATAAAACTTCAAGAAGTATACCAAGAGAGAAATATAACAATAAGATAAGTTTATTATTTTATATACCACCTATTCACCAAAAATACTTCAATATGTTAACTCTAAAAGAAAATTAACGAAGTAAATTTTATTTTTAGATTTTTAATATAACTGAAATTAACTCTTAATAAACTTGGTTATTCATGTATTAAATGTCTTTATTTTAACTATTATTTTTACATAAAAAACCACTTTAGTAAAGCTTATGTCTATAAAAATATGGACTTAAATTTGCTCCTGTTTTTATTTCTTGTAATATGTTAATTTTGAAAGTGGTATAAGTCCATGTGGAGCTACACAAAACGTGTATTTTTCCAAATAATTTTCGTTATTATTATTTCATAATAAAATTTAAAAGGTGTATAGTGTAAAAAACATCACTCGAAATAACTAAAGTTGACCAATATTTTTAAATTGATTCAAACGCAAACCTTTAAATATCTCAAAATATGAAAAAATGGACTTATACCACTTTCAAAAAGAAAACCAGTTCATTTATTTATGTCTACTGTTGTCTTACAAATGTATAAAAGTAATGCTATTGGTAACTTTGGTTTATAAATAAAGAAAGCAAACAGATGAGCAATTTTTGAAACCTTTCGCTTTAACGACATTTTCAAAATAAACTTTTTAATTGCATGTGTAAACATGGAGAAATATATAAAAATCTTGAAAGATTTTTGTATATTTTCGTACATAACATACCTATACAAAACTTGTATGTGTAAAGGAAGCGTAAGTACCTAAATACCTAGGTTTTGAGCTCGTAGCATGTACTTTATTCTTATCGTTCGTGGTATCTACTGCTTTGTAGTACTCATTGCACAGTGGAGCAGAATCAAAATATTTTGGAAATAATTCGGCCATTTGTAAAGGACTAGTTCAATTGAATAATTTTTTGAGCTTTATGGGAAAACATTGGCTCCCTATGCTTTAATGGGAGTTAAAGGAACTCATGCGGAAAAACTTCAATAACATTTCGTTACTGCTTAAACCAAAACTAGGGACTTTCTTGGAATTTAGGTCCGTTATTGTCCTTGCAATATCACGGACTTCAAATCTTAGGGTGACTGAAACATTAACAACGACAGGTGGGAAATCAGCTAATCAGTCCACACATTTCTACTTCAACAAATTTATGCGTGTGCTTGTAGTGTTAATGTGTGAATCTAGAAAAATGTTTATAAACAATGTGCTTATATACAAAAACTATTAGTAGGCAGGTTTTATACAAATAATTTGTATCAGAGAAAAGTGCAAGCTTTCTAGATTATTGTTTCATAAAATGTTTTTTTCACGCTGCCTTTTTCTAATATTCTTACAAAACTTACAATCCTTACAAAACTTTTAAACTCATATATGTAGATAAGAAATCTTTTAAACAAAAAGTAAAAATTAAATATATTTTATTTTAACACCTAAAATACTAAGAGGGAAAAAATATGCTACAAAATTATAAAATTGGCTGCCCTACCTTTGCTATCAATGGGACTTAAAGTATAATTATATCAAGTACATGCAAGTCAACAACAAGTACAGGATAAAACAACAGGCCGCTCAGGGATGGCGCTGTGAGTACAATTGTACTTTTTCTAATAAAAAAAAATTAAACAAGAATTCATAAAAGTGTGTTTAGTGTAATTTAACCAGAAAAGCACAATTTAAAAATTTCATTTACCATCCTTGATGAAACAGAGGCAAGTAAAATAAATATATTTGAAATTTATTTATAACTAGCTTTGCGTGCCTTTCGTCAGCGTCCTTACAATTTTTTGTTCGTTTTTGTTTTGAAAGTAATCCGCACCTATTTCTTTAGTTATGGGATTTGTTTTCTCCTTATATACAGGTACCCCTCCCTGGATAAAATTCTAAAATTTATATAAAATTGAAAAAATATTGTTAGTTCTGTAAATAGTGTTTTAAATGTCGCGCTGCCAAGATTGCAGTACCATTCAATCGGTAAAAAAATGCGGTAAAATCGTATATTTGAACCTAGATTTTATGTTACTCCTCACAAAGTTTCATTATAATCCATGCAGTAGTTTTTATGTGATGCGAACACAGATAGACAGACTGACCGACAGGAAAAAGTTACTGTTTTATTATATGTTTAGATACGTGTATTTTCTTGAATTTTCTTTTAAAAAAGACAAAACACGAAATGATAAACTGAGTTCCTATGTATGAATGTATGAATGATATAATGCATTTGCATTTTCATAAGACGATTTACATCAAACACTGAATACCGCTAATGTTTATTTAACAATTTAAAATATTTAACAACTAAATGTGTTTATTGTATGAGTTACTTGAAACGAGTGAAGTAAAGCTTCTATGTGTAGAAAAGAAAAATGTTTCAATATCATAAAAGGGAAACGTGAATGGATCAATTTGAACAAATACATACATTATTTAATTGTAGTTTTCTATTACATGATGATGAATGATGAAGCTTGAAAATCCTGTTTACATTTTTCAACCGTTGTTTTGCATTCGTAGGAATTTAATCTATACATATAATAAAATATTAAATCATTTCCGTCTGTCTGCTTTTCATTTGTGTTCGCATCACGTAAAAACTACTAGATGGGGTTTAACAAAATGTTGTGAGGAGGTACCTTAGCATCCTGATTCCAATATAGGATACTTTTTTCCGAAAAAAAATATCTAAGTTTCAAGAGAATGTGGAGAAAAGGCTGTGAAAAACGTAATTTCCTGTTGAAAGGTACTGAAATTTTCGGTTTAAAACTGGGATATTTTAAACACTATTGCGTAACATTAGGCGCCAATTGAATAAAATTTGTATTTGATTTGTATTTTTACTTTGTGGAATTACAACGTTATTAAAAAATTTTAAACATCTTTTACAGAGCTTTACAATAGTTTTTAGAATATTTTATAAATTTTAGAATTTTAACCAGGGATGGGTACCTTTATATAAAGCAAGTACATAAACCAAAATCGAGCAATATATTGTCAGGACGCTCACGACGTGGCAGGCACAGCTAGTATTAAATAAATTTCCTGGAGAGCGGACCGTTGCAATTAATAACCCGCTTTGGTGGCTCTAGGTTGTCTTTAAAATATTGTAATTAGTGATTTGCTCGTACCGTAGAAAATCAAAACATCAAAAAGAAAATAGGAGAATTAACGAAAGGAGAAAATAAATGAAAAAGGATTTATCAAAGTTAAATCCAAGTCGAATGGATTTCACAAAGTGAGAGCACTACGAGAACAACTACAATAAAACATAAATTTTAATATTTTATTAGCATGTTTTTTTGACAAGACATTAGTACAAATTGGAGAGCAAAAACTAATCGGCTGTTCTAAACTCAATTCACCTTGGTCAAATCCAATAGGCAGAAATGACAACAGTATACAATGAGTATACTATCGAATATAAAAAATTATAGTTCTATTGAACAGTTATTATTATAACTCACTTTACTCACTTTAATGAAATCAAAATTATTATATTTCATTTAAAATGCTTAGCAATTTGAATTCAAGAACCATATTTTCATCAAATTATTTAAAAATAAATCAGTCAAGTTCGAGTCAGACTCCAACACGTAGGGTTTCGTACTAATTTTAATATATAACTTTAAATATACAAACTTTAAGTTTTTCATGTCTTATGGGGCACCCATGTTATTAATTATTAATTATTTTTTATACTAGAGCATAGTACTAAATACCTTGTGTAAATATAAAGTGGCTGCCTATAACGTTAGAAAAGAAAGCGGAATTCCTCAAATTAGTGAAATCTAGGACGCACCCTTTTATTTTTGTTCCTTTCCTGTTGTTACTTAATGTGTCTACTCATTGCGGTTCAAAAATAAGACTACTTACATACGTAAATTTGTACTACTTTCACAAAACCTTTTAATTTTTCATTTTTTTTTGCTATAGCGGACATAATTTTACACACTTTGTATAAATATACGTTTAACAAATTAAAGTCATATTCGAGAAAATCCCGTCACTATCGCAACACCCTTTAAATTTTAGTAATTCTTAGTTGTTATAGTGGCCATGGTTATAGACTTTCTATGAAAATATCAGGAGTCTACCTGTTACCATTCAAGAAATAAAACCTGTCTCTGTCGGGACACTCTTTAACTTTTAGTAATTGGTATAGCGACCGTGGCAACACATCTTCTGTAAAAATTCCAAAAATAATGCCATATGCTGTCAAAACACCTTCTGTGAAAATTTCAAAAGTCTAACTATTACGATTCAAAAATTAGGACATACAGGCAAATCTCGTCTCTGTCGGGACACCCTTTAATTTTTGGATTTATTTTTTGTATACTGACGACACTGTTAAAAATGCACACGTTAAACGACAATAGATCACGTAGACCATTGGTCGGCAAACCGTCGATCTTGAAATTTTTCTTTGTCGATCGCAAAACTAACTCAAAATTGGAGCCTTTGTTTTATTTGAACATTCAAAAAATACTCTATTCGGAAGTGCATAAAAAAGAGTCTTATTTCATTTTTTTTTGGCTCTGTTTTATAAAATAAATTCTTCGTACTGCCGACAACTTTGCCGACCACTGACGTAGACGTTCAAAATAATACTGCCCCTTCGCTCACAAGCGTGAATTTTATTAATAGGTGAGCAAAAACGCCTGGAATGACTATTCTAGAAACATTTCTCAGGCTTGTTCTAGATATTTATTTTATACTTGTGTTTATGTACATACATGTGTGAGCACATCTCTGCTGAAAGGCCATTTAACAAGGTGACAGCGTAAGGGAGCATAAAATTGGCATATAAGGTATTCTAGAGAAATCGACAACAACAACTACTAATCTAGGCTAAGAGACGCATTTGTTTATTCAGTAGAATATATTCTAAAATATGCTATTTTTCTACCTTCATATCTCAGGAAACTTTTCGACTTCACCTACATATAGGATTATCCGAATGTGGTGTCTTTGAGTCCTTGTGTTTTAAGTTTCATAATTTTCTGTAGGGATCTTTGTTGTTATTTTAATGTCTTTCTTTTATTTGGTTCTTTTCTTTTCTCTGTTCTTGTTATACATTTTTAGCTTGAGTGCATCTCTCATTCACACATTTACACAAGTTCGAGCTGCAGCCTTACGCACCATCCGTTATGTCTTGGTCACAACAAAGGACATTAAAGCATTTAATTCTCTGCAACTACCACATCTGCTATGTCGATCTATTGATTTAATGCTTAAAAACGATGATGAGCGGGTGCAAGCTTTAAAATTGGTAAGTTTTTGTGATTGTTTATTAGGTGGTGAGGAGGATGATGTGGTTATTATGTGGTTTATAGGGTAGAGATAAATGAAATGTTTGTTCGTTTTAGATAAGGAAAATGCTTGCAATATCATCAGAAAATATCAGTCCAGTTCTGGTACGTTGTCTGGTGTCCCTGGCGGATACGGGTATTGAAGAAAGCGATAATATGTTGAGAGCGTGTTTAGCAACGCTTTGTGAATTTGCTGTATTAAATCCAACGCTACTTATATGTTGTGGCGGTGTTACTTCTATAACACGTAATGTGTTGGAATGTCACAACCCACGTATAGCAGAAAGTTTAAGTGGCGTATTATTGTATCTGCTGGAATGGCCTCAAACTCGCAGGATATCAGGTGTTCGTTTAGATTGTTTGGCAGCGCCCTATTGCGATTTTACATATCGCCTAGGGATTATGGATAAAAACAAGTAAGTTGTGTTGTAATAAAGTGAAGTAAAGTTTGATTCATTCAATAAATTAGTGCTGGCAAAGTATTGAGTAGTGGGTACCGAGTACTCGATATTCGATATTTTTTTGGGTACTCAATACACAAAAGTAGTTAATCGATACACTTACGGTAGTATTTTTAGAAATAAATTTCTAAAAAAAATATTTGACAACTACGACGATAAATTTCCTCTGCTAGTATGTAAACGGAAGTATTGAGTACTATTGAGTACCCAATTGAAAAGTATTGAGTTGTATCGGGTAATTGAAAGTAGTAGAAATTGCCAGCACTACAATAAATTATATCTGAATATTTACAGAGATGCCCGCGAGTTGCGTTACACAAGCTGTAGACTAGCATTATTGTCCGTCTTACGAAGCTGGACGGGAACCATTGAATTCTGTGATCCAAGTAAACCATCTGGGTTGAAAGCAATAGTTGAAGCTTTATATTTAAATCAAGTAGAAGTTAGAGTACGTGCTGTGCATTTAAAAAAATTAGTGTCATTGATATAAATAAATATTTTTTTACGATTGCAGAAGGCAATATTAGAATTGCTATATGAACTTTTAGGTCTTCCACAACCAACATGGACAGAGGATTATATTGTGGCTTTGCAGGCCGTTGATCCGTCTGACTTTCAAGATAACTGGCTTTTAAGTAATGGATTTGTTGCAGCTGAGGGTCGCAGCATATTACCTAGTTTGGCTTCTCGTGCTCCAAATATATGTGAACAACATTTAGCTTTGCAGTTGTACTGTTTCCTCGAAACTGGACTTGTCAATGGCCTTGTAGAGGTCATTGTTTCGACCGAAACTGCAGTGTCTATTGCTGGAACAGTACTTATTGGAAAAATACTACATTTAATGCATACACATCTTCCCGCCGATATATCTAGTACTAGCCCCGCTTTGCCTACTCTTATATCACATGCAACGCAAGGAAATCAACGGGCTAGTGCAGCTATATCTGCACTGCAATGTTATCAAAAGATGCTAAGAAATCGTCCAGCCTCGAGCAGTCTATTTTTAGATAATATTATTCAAGAAGGCTGTAAGTCCGCAATATGACATTTAAATTTAGTTAACTAAATTTTAGCAACTTACAACATAACAAATATAATAAAACCAATAATAGTGGAATTCACGGTTTGCTATTGTAGACCTTTTGCATCTTGTAGCTTTGGTAAATTTAAAGTAACATATGTATTTTGTTGTTGTTTATCAATATTTACCAAACCTATAAGATGTAAAAGGTCTACAAAGCAAACTGTGAATTCCGCTAATGTGTTCTGGCTTCCGAATTCACAAGCACAAATGTGTAATCGATCGCTTCCACTATATTTTTTACTGAAAAGTAGATTGGTGAAAACAAAACGAATCAGCTTTACCCTCTGTTACAAATAATCAGGTGGAGTTTTACTTTTTTTTTAACAATTAAAGTTTTTTAAACAATAAAGTTTTTTAAAACTGCACTTATATCATGGCATCTATTTTGGAATTGAATTTTTATGGTGCCGGGATTTGTGCTTAAAATAAGATTTATTATTTTAGAATCTTTTAAATATATTTCGAACACTAGTTCGAATAAACACAAAAAACAAAAGAATGTGGAATCCGGAACACCAATTTTAAGATTCATGTGAAATCTTTATTTATTTCATGTGCTTTTAAAACGTTTCGGAAACGAGAACACATACATATGTTTACACGTATGAATACTAAAAACTATTAATGATCGAAATATTATACATTTAAAAGAATAATAATTTAAATGTTATACAAATATGAACAATAGACCATTCTAGATCAATAATTTATTTCGGTTATTTCAGCTCTTATACATACAAGACTGTTTAGACGTGAAATAAATGGTTTACAATTTTCTACTGGCCTGCAATCGCCACCTGGAACACAAGCTAATCCTGGTGCAACACAGTTACAGCTAATGGGAGGCACATCGGAGAGAACTCGTTTGGATTCCGTTTCTTCAAGTGATGAGTCGAATTCACAATCTTCATCGACAAGAAGATCAAGTTTTCGATTAAAATGTAAATTTTTACCTTTTCTGGAAAATATCAAGGTGAATCGTTTAATTAAAGACACGAATGTTTTAAATACTAAAGATGGTTCGGGTTGGGATTGGGAGGTCATATCAACTATAATAAGGGTAAATGTTATTATTTTTTCCTTTCGCTACCCTGTAATAAATTTGTTTAAATTTTTACATAGTGTAACCTGATACGAAAATTGGAAGAACCGAATTTACAGTTCCTGAAAAATCTCATTGGTTATTACAAGCCCAGCCATAACTACTTTTCCCATCAGGAACTAATTCATGGTAAATCGTTACCTGTTTACGTTAAAGTAGGTTTGGATTTTGTTGACTGGTTACTGGCAATCAGCCCCTTTGAAAGCATTCGCTTATTGACCGATTTTTTTACGGATGTGGCCACGCAATTACTAGCTGTGACTACATCTAATCGTGCTCACGACTGTCTATTTAGTCCTCAACATATGGCCAACACCATGTGCCAGCAATATTTTTTATTTATTGGCCGTATGTGTCGTTCACAAAAGGGCATCAGTATTTTAACAAATACAGCTGTATTTGAGCAGTAAGTTTTTCACATTGACATCAAATTCATAATTTCTAAAATTTTAATTTTTGCAGTCTAATCAATTTGGTTAGAAATACAGTCCATGTGTGTTATGTTAAGTTAATAGTTTCCAGTTTGGATTACACATTGGACTCTGTCACTCGTAAGGTGTTGGAAAGTGCGTTGACTTCTGCAAAGACTCGAAGTGGTCGTCTATATTCTACCCAATTTTTAATAGTTTTATTACGTTCCCGCATACCAAACTTTGAAGTTTGGGGTATACCCTTGATTATACAACAAACGAAGGATCCTGATCGTAGTGTTGTGCTAGCAGCCATGGATGTTCTAGAAGAGGCTTGTCATGAAAAGGTTTGTTTACAAGGCAGTATGATAATTCCGTGTTTCCAGCGCAGTAGCTTTCCATTCAATAATGATCTCATCTGTTATCTGCAAGCTGAATCTATTAGTTTATTTTTCAGAACCATTGAAATCAATGGTCGATAATTTTAACGATAATAGAAAAAGTTTATTTGATGAGCTGAATCCAAATTAATTTTATTATTTTTTATTGATAAATACTATGGCGACTTTGTACCATCAATTTCAGTAGTTAAAAAGTGGTTTACTGAGTTCCGTTGTGTAGGTATCTGCCGCAATCATGGCAATGTGCGGATGCATAGAGCTTGTCGGTAACAGTTTTGAGTCAATCGAAGAGGTCTTCATCGAAAAAAGTGCCTATTTTGACGACCTAGATTTTTTTTGGAATTAATAAAAAAGCTAAAAAGACGCTGGACCATGAGAGACTATGTTGAGAAATAAAGCGCTTTTTGTAAAAAGTCATGAAATTATCAAATTTACTTGTATTTATATACAGAAATAATATGTATGAATTTTATTTTATTTAAATTTCAGTATTATCTCGAAGAAATTGTTAGCTTGTGGCCAAACTTAAAATCTCTTGGCGATATTGGACGCGTATTAATGTCACGCTATTATTCCTTATCAAGAGGTTTAAATCAGCCAAAAGCGCGTATCAAAGAAGAAATTGAGTACTGGAAAAATGGTTACAATAAGAGGCGAGCTTAAAATCTCTTAAAATAAGTCATACAAAAAGGCTAGACATTCTGAAGACTCTTCTAGTATATCTATCCTTTAGTATAGCTGAAATTTGAAAAGGGCTTCTTTAATATTTTTTATTTTTCATTTATTCTATTAAACAGGTATGTGTTGCTGGTTGAAGCTGACACACATTCCAGTTTGACATTACACATTCGTAACGAAGACGGGTACTACAGTCGGCGAAATTGCAATACACGACCAATAATAATACCTCCAAATATACCGGCTCATTTGTATGGACAGATGGTGCAAACAACACAGGGCACAACGGCATTAAGGAAGTTTGGGGATTTGCCACAGTTAATGGAAGTTGTATTCCGTGGTAAATGTTCAGATGAATCAGAATGTCTAGAACTGAAGGCAGCTCTATGGGCTATTGCTCATGCTTCAACGCATTCGAATGGAATAGAATTTTTATTAGAATCTGGAACCAGGTATTTTAAAATATTTAATAATTTTTTTCTTTTTTTTGAAGCTATGTATTTGATTTCATTTTCTTTTAGAATATATGATAGGTTTGTATATTTAGCAACAAAGTGTGAAGTATATTCGGTACGTGCTACGTGCTTCAACGCATTAGGTGTCATTGGCAGCACTAATGCTGGCGCTAATGTTTTATACAAATTAAGTAAATATTAAAAAATTAAACATTAGAAGTGAAAGAAGCATTAAAGTTTCATTTCTTCTGTAATTTATTTAGATTGGTTAAGTGTTCGACATGATCGAAATACTATATGGCCAGTTCACCATCCAGAAGACTGGATGTTAGGTAATTACACTCCCGTAAGACATCCGTATGAAGATATGCCTCCTTATAACTATAGTGGGTTAGAAGATCAGATTGATGGTTCCTATTATACCGGCAGCTACTGGAATTTGCTGTTAAGTAGCACTAGCACTAACCGTGATGTTGTTGGAGCTAGTGGTAGTTCAGAGATTCAGGATGCTAATACTACCACTGATAGTATAAAGACATCGGGAGAAGAGGTTAGTGGAGACAATATCTCACAACCAACTAAATTTGGTTCGCCACGAGTTAAAACTGAGAAGACGTATTCTAAGCAGGCTGTATCTACAAGTATTGGTGTTGGTGCTGGTGCCACTAGCATAAGTTGTAGTGCCAGTGGTAGTGGAAACGTTTTACCCACCTCAACAAAATCGAAGACTTTACCAGAAGGTTCCTATTTACGCCACAGCAAACATCAACGTTCTTTGTCCGAGTCCAAAACAACCGATGCCATAAGCCTTTTGAGCTCTGGTACAGGAGGAATTGTACAAACATCGAGTGCTGGTTTTTATCATTCACATAGAACTCGATACAACTCTTGTACAGATTCAAATACATCTGGCGTAAGTAGCTGTGAATCTGTTACAGGAAGACCAGCAACAATGGGGTAAGTCACATGATGAATGCCAGCGGCTTTTGTCTAAATGAACAATTTAATTTTGTTCCTTTTTTTAATCTAGGGAATTCCAACAGTTTCCTCTAAGCCCCATACCAAGTATGTCTAATCTTTTGGAAATATCTCTGGGCCACTCGTCATTACTGCGCCGTACTTCGCTAGTAGGAACTTCGTATATGCACAATATTATCAGCCCAGTCGATATTAAAGGATATGCCCAGTTGCGCTCCCTACGTCGACATTGTCGACCAGTTTTATCTGAGTCAGCCGCTGAACTTTATGATATAGTTGATCGCATGGAATTGCTATCATTTGCTTCATTTCGACCTCGAAAGTCATCATTTGGAGATTCGCAGCGTAAAATTAAGGTTCGCAGTTTAGACCGTCAGACGTCTTTAAGGATGTATGAGTAAGTACACTTATGTTTGAAATTAGTTGCACTTTGGAATATATAATGCTTTGTATTTGTACTTCAGGCATTTAGATAGCGAAGAATTGCAAGTTCCACTGCCATCCCTGAATGCGCCGAAATTTTTATCCCAAAATGACTTAAAGGGTCCCTGTTATGCCGGTGAGTTTTCCTTAATTCAACAAATAAGTTAAGTGTTTAAGTGTATTAGTTTACGTTATTTGTTTAGGAATAAGTCTGCCAAAAAACCTGTTGGACATGTTTCCTACTCGCAATCTTTCGCGAACATATGTTTCGCAAGATATTCAAGATCAGGACTTAATGGATATTAATTTGCTTCCATCTAAACACAATGATTCTCTCTATAATGAAGGTGGGGATGAGTCTTCTGTAATATCATCCCTCTCAGATGTATCTTCGGTAAGTAAGCGATCTAAATGGACAGGACCCAAACACGGACGCAGCAATTGTTTATATTGCTGCCGCCTTCGAAAGTTACAACGTTCCCAAAATCTAACCCGTTTGGATGGCGGAGTAGGTGATTTGTCATCAGCGACATCATTATGTGAAATGTACACAAATGCTTCCGCAGTGTTAGTAGCCGCGGGCATTCATGCAACCGTTGCTTTAGCTAAAAAAGGTAGTGGTTCTAGCTCAGCTGGAGTTTCTTCAAATAAACAAACTTTGCATCATCACCATAATCAACAACAGCAACAACAACAACTAAGTAATACTTCTTCAATATTGATTTCCGATTTACAATTTCATTCTCCTGAAAGCATTTTAAGCGAAGAAAGTTTACCCGATAAGCTGACTGCAAATATTCTTTATAACGTTCAACGTTTGGCGAACCCTGTTAGTGCAAAACAATCGAAAATGGCTTTATTAGAGCTAAAACAAAAGCATCCAAATTCATTTCAAGACATATGCCTATATTCCGAGGTATGCCGGACATTGGGACGCAGCAGTTATCGAATGAATGCAAGGCGTTTTTTACAGGAGTTGTTTTTGGATCTGGACTTTGATTCGTTCTATAATGAACCTTTTGATATAATAAGCAAAAAGCAGAGGGAATATTTAACAAGTTCTGAAAACAAGGAGAAATCAGGTGGGTCGGACAAATTATCATTGTTAAAAGAAAGAATGAAAAGAGATTTAAATTCCTCTGGAAACCGTTCTGATAATTCTCTGGATTCTCGCATAGAATCAATTCAATCAGCGACTACAGGAAGTAATAATGTGATAGTGATTGGATCCCAAACACTAAAGAGCCACATAAAGTCTCAGCCTTTAGCTAGT
Source organism: Phasia obesa (assembly GCA_949628195.1). NCBI lineage: Eukaryota > Metazoa > Arthropoda > Insecta > Diptera > Tachinidae > Phasia > Phasia obesa. The sequence continues at coordinate 146,993,473 of OX451218.1, read as the reverse complement.
GTTTACGAAGCAAGTTGTGAAAACTTACTTCTAGATCCGTCACCTCGTCTTAGAAATTCATCAATTCAACAATCAGGAAAAATTATAAATTCCAAAGAAAATTGCAAAAATCTTACCATTGCGCCACCACCAGCTGCACCACCGCCTTTAAGTGAATACAATACAGAACTAAGAATAACATCGGATGATGACGATGAAGAAGAAAATGACACCGGCGAAGACAATGGAAGTCATTTTCTTTCCTCTCAACTACAAATGCGACCATCCGGTGATGAAGTGGATGGCGTTTTTGTGCGTTCATCATCTTCAGTAAATAGTCTCCTACCTGCCTCTTCTTCTACTATAGTGCATCCTTCACATTCAACTATTGCATTTTCGTCTCAAAACAACTACCTACAAAGTGGCGGTAGTGTAAGTACCCCCAACAGCAGCAGCAACTGCAGTGATCAGACGACTATGAGTAATCGCAGCAGTATATGTACTATAAGTCATCAACCTTTAAATAGCAACAACAGCTATCTCCACAACCCGACACCTCTCAAATCGCCTCCGCTGTTAAAACCAATAGAAAATGAAAACACCAAATTTCGTCGAGGCCGTTTTTATACACTAGAATTGGACTTGAGTTGTACTAAGAATAAATTTCCGATAACCGATAGGACAAAGGCAAATATTCATTCTAGTTTTGTGCCTAAAACTACCACAGATAAAAGTCCAACAGCACCTAATCCATCATTTTCATCATCCATAACATCACCCACTAAAACAGTATCAACGAGTACCTCATTACTAAGGCAGCACTCGTTGGGCTCTGATTCCTCTTCTAACTACAAACTTCCTGTTTCTCGTTTGTCGTATACGACTAGTATTACGCCATTGCCATCGTTATCAACAATGACAAAAAATGTCACTTCTACATCTATTGATCCACACAATCCAAAGTTTTTAATAACAAAAAGTTTAGCAGCGTCATTGGCACAGCCTTTTGGAACCTTGTACTGTGAAAAACGCTTACAGTCCTCCAAATCTGAAGCTGTATTAATACAAAATCCTTCACTTATCACTGTTACTTCTGGATGTTTGCCGTCAACGTCTAAGGCATCCACAGTCGATAATAATGCTGATCCTAATGATGCTTCGCATGCTGCTGCTAATATCAGTAATATTAGTACTATTTCAGTTTCTTCAATCAGTTATGAAAAGCAATCATAATTGTATATTTTTTATATAAATTATCACAACCACAAAATACTTACATGCTCTATCATTCATACATTTTTACGATGGACTATTAATGTAATTGTTGCAGCATTTTTCATGGTTACTAGTAAAAATCAAATACTCTTTCAAACATTTTAATTGAAAGAATATATAACTATTTTGTATCTTGTTAAAAAAACTCCACTCTGACTTAAAAAAAAACGACCAACGACTTTTAAATTGCATTTTAAATCGTTTATTTTCGTTATTCACTGGAAATGAAATTTTATTCATTGGCATAAGCGAGATCTTCATTATAAACAAAATCATTAGAAGTTCGTTGAAAAAGTTTATATTTCTTTTCAGTGAGAATAATATCTTCTATACAATTCAAAGCTTTTATGTAATAGATAATACTATTATCTACTTGACCGCATTAAAAAAGCTCATAGGTATGATAATAGTTCAACTTATACGAAAAAAGATTTTGGAATCGTCAAAAGATTTGTCTTCAAAATCAAAATAAATGTCCATTTCCTATTAAGTTAAATTGTCTTCTATCAGACATTTTCCTGCAAGCTTTTTAAAGCTCTGTTAAATTTTAAATATTATAAATTATATTTCAAATCTATCAGCGTATTAACAAAAGAACAATAATTATTCCAAATCGATAAAATGAATTTGCAGAATTAAAAAAAAAGAAATAATAGGCGACTTTAATTTTAAAAAAGAAATAATGAGCCAAACGCCAAATCGGCAATTTTACTTATTTTTCAAAAGCCAGTGTTACCAAGCAAAAGTGAGTCGTATAAAAATCGTAACACTTGTGTAAGCAGGTTTGTAAGCGGGATTGGTAAATCTCCCTTGCAAACCACATTATCGGCAAGCTTACTTTTTACTGGGATATACATATCTTTTTATTTTGTATTTTTTTTAAAACCAAACATTTGTTTGTGATTTGACGGATTTTCCCCATATTAATTTAAACGAAATAAAAAACTAATTTTTAATAAGAACCGATCTGGTTTAGAAAAAATTACGAACGCAGAATTTAATATTTTAAAGTTAGTTATTCGTCACATTTATTCCAGTGGAGACAAAAGCCAACTTTCGAACAAGATATAAAAGACTAAAACATCTTATTCTAGCTAAACGAAAAAAAAAACTAATAATATGATCGAACATTCTTCTGTTACACAAAAAATATATTTTCAATTGTTACTTCTATAACAGTTTTCTTGTAATTCCTATTAAATTTACGACGAATCGATCGTATTTCATATTAAAGTTATGTTACCTATTAAACTCTAGTATTTTTGTATTATTTATATTTTAATTAATATTTTACTAGCTCTAAAGTTTAATTTAGGATTTAATGTAAACTAACCGATACGTTAAGATCTTAAACTTTATTTAGTTAATAAAAGATTAAAGTAAGGCATAAAATAATTGTAAATTATTAACAGAGCAGAATGTATATTCGCTATAATTTGAATGACATAACTAAAGTATATAAATATATAAGACTATGTATGTATTAAATTAATAATTTATTATACAAAACATAAACGTAAAATAAATGAAAAACCTAATGCGAAATAAATTTATTCAAAAATTTAATAAAAATTGCAATTATTTTTTTATGTTTTTATTTTTTTTTTTTTTTGAAGACAACACTTCTGGCTTGTCTGCAGGAAACACCCAGAGCTTTAGAACACGCAAAACCCAGACTGATCTCTTGTAATCTAGTTTTTATATGTTTTACAGAATATAAACCATTATTAAAATAAACGAAACACATTTTTAAGTAGTAAAAAATTTTATTAAAATTTATTTTTAATTATTTTGCAATATGCAAATTGTTTAGTAAATTGATTCTTATTCTATAAAATTTCTTGCTGTAAACTAAATTATTTATTTAAGTTTACTAAATGTCTGTTAATTTTTGATTGAATTGAGTTTCATAAAAAAAAGTTAAGAACGGGATATTGAGAAAATGATATTAATGTTTATATAGATACAGTGAACAGAAGAAACTATTCTGGAAATTCTCTCTTCCCTCTTCAAGTCAAAGTAGCACCGTAGCTTTTTAGGATAATTAGCAAAAACCAAATGCAAAATAATCAGTTTTCTATACGATTAAATTTCTAATTATTTCTACGATTATTTCTAATTTCGATTAAAAAATAACTGTCTTCACTGGCTGTTGTTTTGGTACGTTTGGCGAGCGCTTTCGATGTAAAGACATAATTTTCAAGCCGCGTTTAAAATGGTACTCAAGTACCATTTTATACGTACCATTTTAAGTACTCAAGTACCATTTTAAACGCGGCTTGAAAATTATGTCTTTACATCGAAAGCGCTCGCCAAACGTACCAAAACAACAGCCAGTGACGACGGTCTTCACCGAAAGGTATGACAACTTCTTAGTAGTGTTTAGTTTCGAAATTCCTCTTACTACGAGGATTCTAACTTACTGATCGAACATACTAACGAAGAGCTTCACTCTATGTAGTAAAACACTTTTTGGGAATCAAACCCACAACCCCCAGGCTCATAGACTACGTACTACCTACTAGCCTATTAGGCTCAGTTGATATTATTTATGCTCAAAATTTGTTTCTGTGTATTGGGGGAATAAATTAAAATATCAAATGAAATTTATTTTCTAACTAAAATAAACAAATCAATAAATAAAAACATTTTTGAAACTCATCTACAAGTTGTCATTAATAAAATATACTATTCACCAAATGTGTATGGTGGTTGTCTTTTCTCATTGATTAAATTTTTTTTTAAATCTACTCGATAAATTCGAGTTATTGGAGTAATTTGCAAGCCTTAATCGATTAATCGACGAAAATTTAAATTGCAAAATCAATTAATTGTTTGCTTAAATAAAATAAAAACCCGAGTAAATGGATACTCTAATACGTAAAAATATTTTATAAATTAAACAAATTATTTTAACACCAAATGCTATTTTTTAAAAGCGAATAAAAACTTGTAGACCAGGAAACTTTACAAGGGTGGATAAAGTTGGTACAATCGGCCGATTTCTGGTACAACTGGAACCTTAAATGGTGCATCAATGACTTTTCCTTTGCCAGGGTTGGAAAGTTGGTAAAATTGGACCATTTCTGGTACAATTTGAACATTAAATGCTGCACCAATGACTCATTTGGTACAATTTGAACATTTTCCCAGTTCCATAACGTGGGATATTTAAAATGACAACAGGTACTCTAATTTAAAAAAACTTAAAAAATAACTTTTTATTAATCTATTATGTCCTAATTAAGAATAATTGCAATATATAGTTTTAGGTTAGGTTTACAGGTAGCCTGGAATTATGATATTGACTCTACATAAGGTTCACTTTTTGTTTACTATAAGGATAATATAATAATAGAAAAGAGATCTAGGGTATGGTTTATATAGTTAAGTAAATGAAGGAAGCTATTAAAAGCAGAGCTAAGAGAGTGTTAAGATTATGTAGGTCCTTTACTACAACAAGGTGAAACTCCTGAGAAGGTGCTGGTTACAAATTACATTAGGTAAATTCTTGCAGTTTACAGCTTTCTCTGAAAATAATTCTTTTCATTAAGAAATTCAAAAGAATCCAGGCCAGATATATCTTCTAAGCAACAAGGAGTAATATTCAATTTTAGAAGCTTAATCCTTTTTTATTGTAATTACTATTTTTAGCACAAAAACACTGACAAACATCATGCATGTCACAAATTCCGTTCGTAATTAAAATAATTTTGTAGTTATCATTTCGATTTTAATTGTTTAAGCTTCTATAGATTCCGTTCGGTTTCATTAAATCAAAAAAACACAAAACAACTTTTGGTTTGATTGATAGGAGGTATTTTATAATTATGATACTTAGGTATTTTGAGCAAGTAACATTCTTATTAATGTGCATAGTCGAGAAAAAACTGACTGGGTAGCAACACTGGACGTGGCATTTGCCTCACAAATATGCATCGTTTTGTACTTTGGGACCTATAATAGGTAAATGTTTATAATTTTCTACGAGTAAGCCAGTGATTAACGTGCAGAGTTGAGTAAAAAACTGGCTTAGTTGGAACAGTGAGCGTAATACCTCTCATACAAAGTGAAACATTTTTGTCGTGTCCCTAAAAACTATAATAAGTACAATGTAGAAATTTTGCACTCTGATAATAACGTGCGTCTTCGAGTTAAAACTTGGTCATACTTTTCTTACAAATGTTTATTTTGTTTTTTTTTTTTAACGATGGGTACCTCAATGTAATTTAATTTAGTTATATTTGCGATTAAATTGTCTCACTTTGAAGACAGTAAATAGGACAATAATTTGACGTATGCTGACAATAAAACAATTTTTGTGTACAGGAAAAAATTCAAAAGGGAAAAATCAAAAACTTAAATAGTGATTTAACGTATGCCGAAAATAACTCAAATTTTTGTATACAGAAAAAAATTCAAAAATGACATATCAAAAAATTTCAATGAATTGTCTTAATTATTATCTGGACGTCTATAATGCGGAATCAATTGTCAGCATTTCTGACAACGAATACGTATTCTTTTATTGTCATGACAGTACTGTCAAATGCAAAAGCTAGGTTAATTATTGAAAAAAACAATTCCGTTCGGAATTGAAATGATTCTCTAGTTACTATTTCGATCGGAATGGTTTTAGCTCTTATAGATTCCGTTTGGATCCATTAAACCGAAAAGTACAAAACTACTTTTTTTTTAAACTAGCTGTGGCCGCCACGGCGTTGGCGTACTGAAAATATTTTGCTCGATTTGGCTTTGAAAGTATTCCACACTTTTATAGTGCTTCAGTCATGGTTTATGTATAAAATGTGGTTTATGGGTAAAATTAAAAAAATTTATAAAAAATTCTAAAAACTATTGCAAAGCTCTGTAAGAGGTGTTTAAAATATTTGAATAACAATGTAATTCCACAAAGTAAAAATACAAAATTTTATTCAACTGGCGCCATCTGTTGCGTAATTTTGTTTAAAATATCCCACTTTCAAAAAATAAAAGTTTTAAACCAAAACTTCAGTACGTTTAAACCGGAAATTGCGTACTTTATATATTGGAATCAGGATGCTAAGGTACCTCCTCACAAAATTTTGTTAAAATCCATCCAGTAGTTTTTACGTGATGTGAACGCAAAAGAAAAGCAGACAGACACACAGACGGAAATGAGTTACTATTTTATTATATGTATATATGTAGATATGGCAAGATAACAACGATTGCAGCAAAAAAACATATGTAGCTGTTTTGAAAGACCATACAAATTCCATAAATATAAGTATGTATGTATGAAAAAATTAAAATAATTCAGTATTTGCTTAAGGCAGACAATATATAACAAAAATCTACGGCATAACATAAATAAGTAAGTTGTTGGTAAATTACGTTGCAGAGTTTTAAGAGATGCTTCAGAACAATATATTGCTTCAGAACAATATATTTACATAGATCTGTGACATTGCTGATAATTAAAATCTTAAGGCATAAAGAACAAGAAAGAGTTATCACAATTATTTTTAGGCAACAATAAATATTTTTTTTTTGTGATATTAAATGAAATTCTAAATATATAATTAATAATAGTTTCGTTAAGGAACTGCTTTTAAATATTTAGTTTTTATAAAGTTACAATGATAAATATTCTGGAACATAATAAATCGGTTGGTTAACAATGTTTACAAAATGTATGTATGTGTGTATGTATGTGTATATGTATGTATATATGTATGTATGTATGTATGTATGTATGTATGTATGTATGTATGTATGTATGTATGTATGTATGTATGTATGTATGTATGTATGTATGTATGTATGTATGTATGTATGTATGTATGTATGTATGTATGTATGTATGTGTGTATGTATGTATGTATGTATGTATGTATGTATGTATGTATGTATGTATGTATGTATGTATGTATGTATGTATGTATGTATGTATGTATGTATGTATGTATGTATGTATGTATGTATGTATGTATGTATGTATGTATGTATGTATGTATGTGTGTATGTATGTATGTATGTATGTATGTATGTATGTATGTATGTATGTATGTATGTATGTATGTATGTATGTATGTATGTATGTATGTATGTATGTATGTATGTATGTATGTATGTATGTATGTATGTATGTATGTATGTATGTATGTATGTATGTATGTATGTATGTATGTATGTATGTATGTATGTATGTATGTATGTATGTATGTATGTATGTATGTATATATATATGTATGTATGTATGTATGTATGTATGTATGTATGTATGTATGTATGTATGTATGTATGTATGTATGTATGTATGTATGTATGTATGTGTGTATGTATGTATGTATGTATGTGTGTATGTATGTATGTATGTATGTATGTATGTATGTATGTATGTATGTATGTATGTATGTATGTATGTATGTATGTATGTATGTATGTATGTATGTATGTATGTATGTATGTATGTATGTATGTATGTATGTGTGTATGTATGTATGTATGTATGTATGTATGTATGTATGTATGTATGTATGTATGTATGTGTGTATGTATGTATGTATATATGTATGTATGCATGTATGTATGTATGTATGTATGTATGTATGTATGTATGTATGTATATATGTATGTATGTATGTATGTATGTATGTATGTATGTATGTATGTATGTATGTATGTATGTATGTATGTATGTATGTATGTATGTATGTATGTATGTATGTATGTATGTATGTATGTATGTATGTATGTATGTGTTTATGTAGGTATGCGTATGTTTATGTATGTACCCAGTGGTTTAGCGTGTTTACTCTATTTACACTTGGGGCTTCTGATGTGTCATACCCAACCATACATCATTCTACAGACAATAATATCTTATGTTAACTTGTTACAGTTGGTATCCTCTATTCGCTAGTATTTTCTCTAATCCTAAGTAATGCAGACAATTTCATTTTTCTAGGACTTGGAAAGTAAATTGGATTGGGATTAGCGGTATTTATTCAAGAGCTGGAGCTAGCAACAATACAACACTGGGTATGAATCTAAGTACATATATTTCTAAGATATTAATTAAATTTAATTAGCTTTTAAATGTAAATCTGTTTAAAGTCGGATTGTGCGGAGACAAGCACATCGTTGGTCTCCAATAGAAAGGCCCTAATTCAAATAATTGTATCTGTACAGGAGAAGAAACTCTAGATATTATTCACAATATTATTTGTAAAGTACAACTTCTTGTAAAAGCGGTCTTTTTCCGCTATTGCAAGAATCTTTTGTGGCAAGGTTTGTTTGTGTGAAATGTATGGGAATCACTAAAAAACTCAATTTCGTAAAAAATAACAGTTAGGGCCTTTCTACTTGGACCATCGATATGTACATATCTTATATTTGCTGTACAAAAATGAAGTTATTTTTTATTTTTCGCACATTCCTTATATGTTTACAACCATAAGTCTATTTAGTCTTATTGAATTTTTAGTGGTTTAGGGCCAAGCAAAGTTAATCCCAGTCATTTCATAAAATTTGTTATTAAAAGGTCTATAAAAGTCACGCAGCCTTTCAATGGCCGCTATTTCAATGTAGGGATGATTCCGACCTTTTGTTTTACCCAAACAATGAGGTGTTGATCGCGCTTCCGATTTAAATAGACAAGGAAATCCTTTAGTGGCATTAAAATAAAAATGTTTTTCAGTAACAACTCGTTTTAATCCTAAAAAGTCTTGGACTCTTCCTATTTCGTAGGCCGGATCCATTATCAAGCGTTCGCCACTTATGAATAGCAATTGTGACAGCTGAAAAAACTGTAACCATTTCTCAAGATATCGAGCATAAACTCCAATTTTGACTGGACCCCAGTTAGTATCGACTACTGAGTAGCTTCCATTGATAAATGCAAGTTCTTCAAAACGTTTCATGTCGTTTTTTTTACTTGCTGCCTGCGTATAGTCCGATATTGCTCGGGTAACGGGATCTCGAACGACAACAAGAAGTCTATAAATAAAAACACAAATCAGTTCTCTTATTTCAGTTTCAGTAAACTAAGTTTTAATATTTATACATACGTCTACTTACAAACATACAGTTGCTACAGCTTATTTGAACCGGTATCTTTTAAAGACAAATTATGAATATATAGTAATATCCAAATAAAACAATATTTAAAAAAATAAAATTAAAATTTAAAATATTATTTCACTTAAAAAGAGTTATTTTACATGGCAGCAAGGTTACATTTTTTGAAATTTACAAAATTAAAATCCAAACCGCGTCTTTGACTTCATTTTTATTGATAATCTGATCTTGACCTCCATTATGCTCTGGAATTGCGTATAAAATTTCAATGATATTTAGATCGGAGTCTGCATGAAATGGGAGTAATTCCAAACGAACCATGTTTGAACAATTCCGAATTTAATTTTCAGGTTGTTGTCTTGATAGAACCAAACTTACTCACTTATTCCCAGTTTTCGCATTTTGTTATAAATTTTATTTTATTATGTCGAGGTATATATTTTTGTATACATTTTATACGTCGAATGGATATATACCCCCTGTTTGACTGTCGTCTTTAAATTCTTCTTGTGCTAAACTAACGCTTTGAAAAAAATCGACGAGCAGTGTTGTTTACTACCTCCTATAAAAATCATACTTTGCCACTTCTTTTTCATAAAATTTTTAGTTTTAATCTATACATATAATAAAATAGTAACTCATTTCCGTCTGTCTGTCTGCTTTACATTTGCGTTCGCATCACGTAAAAACTACTGGATGGATTTTAACAAAATTTTGTGAGAAGATACTTTTTTTTGAGCAAAAATATCTTATTTCCAAGAGAAAGTGGAGAAAAAGAAGTGAAAGTACGCAGTTGAACTAACCGGATATGCAAAGTTTATTTTTTATAAAGTAAAAAAAAATACATAAACTGAAATTTAGCATATCTTAAGGCGGTTCTAAAAACGTAAGGGTTTGGTGTGGATTGCTTTCAAACCAAAATCGAACAAAATATTGTAAGGACGCTGACAAAGTGGCAGGCACAGCTAGTCTAATATAATATTAAAAGTATCTGCACTAATGGTTTGTCGCCCCATTTTGCAAAAGCGTTAAAATTTTTCTGTTTTAACTTGTAAAAGGAACCCATTTTTAACCGACTTCAAAAAAAGAAGGAGGTTATCTATTCGTCTGAATGTTGCTTTTTTTATGTTTGTGCCCGCAGAACTCAGTCATTTCTGAACCGATTTTCAAAATTTTTTCTTTTTGCATTTTTACTTTCATTAAATAAGGGCAGCCATTAAACTGCTTAAGAAATTAGATTATTAGTTTAAATATAAGAAATACTTAGAATTTTTTCAATTTCTAGTGGTTGAATTGAAATGGAATCTACTGCATATTTAAGGTAACTAGATATTTTCTGGTTCGATTTATTTATTTCTATACACAGTGTAAACTACTTTCATAACATTTTTTAATAAAAAAAAAACGATTTATTTCAAAACTAGTATGATTTTGTATCACGGCTTTATGTCTAAAAGGTGTGATCGCAAGGCGGAGCCATAATATTAAGAGGAAAATCCTTTTAAATTGGATGTCACAGTCTAATTTCAAACAATGGAAAAAAATTAAAATATTTTGAAAGATTAAATAATTTGTTGAGTTTTTTGTTGGTTTCAAGGTAGATTTATCTTACTAGGTAGTGGCGTCCCTACAACAAATAGAACAATGCAAGAACAACAGGGCATTTTTTTGTTTCTTTCTAGTTCGAAATGTCAAAAAACACAGAAGAAAATTGAGAAGGCGTGTATGTGTTTTATTTTTTCTCAGTTCTGCACTATAAAGTTTCTAAACACATACAACTTTTGACATGTCGAACTACTAAATCAGCTGGGCGGACGACACTAACTAGTAAGACAAATACACCTTGGTCGTTTTGTTAAATATTAACAAAAATATGATAAATAAATAAAAAAGAAAATTAAATATTAAAAGCGTTTTCTGTAAATTACAAAGCGTGTCAAATTAGTTGTTAACAGCTGTATGTACGAGGACTACGGTCTACAGTCCTCGTTAATATTTTTTTTGTACTTACTTTGTATTTGGATTCATATGATGGACTCTCAGGGGCACTTCTTTGGTAACAAAATAACTTGGTGTTTTCTCCATCGTTATTTGACCTTCAATCGTGTACGGCATGTGATGACGGTACCAATGTAAACCCTTTTGATAATGACGATCAAAAAAATGTACTTCGCAGCCTGCTGCACGAACATCAGGATGTAGTCGTATAAACTCTAATAGAGCTCGAGTTCCAGATTTCTTTACGCCTATAATTAAAGTGTCGGGTAAATGGCGCGACAGCCTAGAACCCTGTTGATGTAGAAGCCGATACTTTGGTGAACCATCCAAAATGCGTACTGATGATTTATTCGAGGGAACTCCAAACAACAAAGTCTTTGTCTTCGCTAAAACTGTTTCATTTTTTAAAGTAACTTTTGTTTCATTTTGGGCAATCGTCCACATTAAAGTTGTTGCAAAAAGATTTGTTAATGGATTCTAAACAAAAGAAGATATTAAATATACAGTGACGGACTAAACTATTCACACAGCATGTCCTTCTATTTAAAAGTTTTTATATTTTTGAAATGAAAAGAGTTAGCCCAATACAATATTTATCCAATTTATTTATTATCTTTTTCAATATTAAAATTTAAAGAAACAGTAATTCTAAGTAGTTTATATTATTAAAAAATAACAAAAAAGTAATTCAGGTCGCAAATTTAAGGGCACAAAAGTATTCACACAGTTATTTAAACTTTACAAAAAGATAAAATACGTATAACTAATACTTTGTGGAGAAGTCATTTCTTTTTACAACTTCTTTTAGTCTTCTTGGCATTGAATAAACCTGATTCTTAGTAACATCAGATCCAATATTTTGCCATTCTTGCTGAAGAATTTCCTTCAGTTGAGCCTTACTACAAATATGATGTTTTCCGATGCGTCTACCCAATTCATCCCAAAGATGTTCAATCGGATTCATATCCGGGGATTGTGGTGAAGTGGGAAGTATGTGGGGAACGTGGTGAATTATCCACATTCGAACGTCATAGGCCGTGTGTTTAGGGTCGTTGTCCTGCTGAAAGTAAAAGTTGCACCCAAGACCTAACTTCTCTACGCTTTGCAACAGGTTTTCTTTCAAGATGTTTAGGTACATATTTTTGACCAGTTTTTCGTCGATAAAAACTAAATTACCAACGCCTGCTGCAGCCATACATCCCCACACCATGACCCCTCCACCACCATGCTTGACTGTACTCACAACATTGTTTTTTTCCAACTCTGTATTTGGCTTTCTCCAAACACGCGCTCTACCGTCAGACTGAAAAATATTAAATTTACTCTCGTCGGAGAATAATACGCCTTCCCAGAAGTTTTCATCCTTATTTTTATATTCTTTTGCAAAACTTAAACATTTTGATTTATTCGCCTTGCTTATGAAAGGTTTTTTTCTTGCTATACGTGAGCTATAACCGGCACGGTGTAAAGTTCTGCGCACAGTTTTTGGGTGGATTTCTTTGCCCATCTCTTCTAAACATTCTGCAGCTATTTCAGTAGATGTTGTTTTTGGATTCTTTTTTATTTTTCTGACGATATGGGCTTCTTCTTCTGGGCTCAGCTTAAGCGGCCGACCAGTGCGATGAGAACTTTTAAGATCCAAACACTCTTTAAATCTTTTAATGATGCTGGCTACAGTGAATCGGCTTCTTTTAATTATATTTCCCATTTCTGCATACGATTTATTTTGTTTATGAATTTCTAACACAATTTTTCTTTCAGATTCCGTTGTTTCCTTTTGTTTTCGACCCATTTTAAGATATTTCAATCTTCAAAATTCAAAAACACTTTATTTTAGATTAAAACAAAACTAATTATTTATAACGGTACTTTCAACATTCCAGCAAGTGTTGCCATGTAAAAACTTATAAATTTGTTTAGTTAAAATACCAAAAACTGCAACTGTGTGAATACTTATGTCCCCCTAGAAATATCATTTCAAATACTTAATTACTTTCTTGTAGTAATGCACCATACTTAGAATTATTATTTTAGTATATTTAAATAATTAATAAGTGAATAAAAAATTTAGCTAAATATTGTGTTGGGCTAATTCTTTTCATTTCAAAAATATAAAAGATTTTAAATAAAAGTACATGCTGTGTGAATAGTTTAGTCCGTCACTGTATATAAAATATGCATTCAATGTAACAAGGTTTTTTATATAATCGATAGAAATAATACTATTGTTTAGTTCAATTACATTCTTTAAGGTGCGTCCAAGATTTGCTATTAGAAAGGAATTGAATGTGTACGATACGTATATTAAGGATATGCAAATCAGTATGGTTATCATTATAGTACGATTACTCAAGTTGTTAAACCAGTTAGTGAGCATTTTTTACTTTCCAAATTTAATTAAATTAATATCTTATTATCGTTTTATTAAATTTTCTTTTTCACTTAAATTCCATTTTGCAAACTACATTTTACATAAATGTGTGGCTGTTACTTTTCTTTTCCTCTACTTTTGTCAAGCAAAAAATAATACATACATACATGCATACATACATATGTATATCCTTTACACTCCCTTTTTCCTGAAAAAATGAAAACAAAAAAAAAAAAACATGAAAGGAACTCACTGAACTCTTTGTTTTCGTCAAACGGTTCTCATTCAAAAAGCAACTAAGTGAGAAACAAAAGAGGTTTAAAAAGCATTTGATAAAAAACGGGAAATAACAACAAATACCGTTAGGTGATTATTCTAGTTAAAAATAATAAAACTTATATGTATGCATGCATACAAAGTTACATACATAAAACTTGGCCTATATAACCTTATAGTGTTGGGGCATTTAATCATAAATAAATAAATACATAAAACTTAAATACATCCATATCTCCATATACCCATATCATAGTCATATCTAAAAAAAATTTTAACTTATTGATGAAGAAGTGTTCCTTTATACCCACCCTCTTTAACCACACATACATACATATGTATGTTATTTATCCACACAAAACCTTAATGCTGACATTTTAAAAACTTCATCAGCATGTTTGATTTCTTTTTAGATATGACTAGGCTGCATCAAAGGACCGATATGTACATACATATATAGGTAGGTACCCTGCCATTATTTTCTATAGAAAAAGTCTATGGAACGCCCTATGGCGTTTATATCAGTCGAATAAGATATCGAACTATTTAGTACCTAGTCAGGAAGGAATGTGTAACTACAGTTAAACATTTTTTTAGCTTTTTCTGGGAGTACCTAAATAGAATATTCGTCCAGCCAATATTTTAATATTCGAATACACTAACATTGTTTGGTAATTTGTAATCTTTTTAGTTTTAAGCTAGATTGTAAGCGAGTAAACTCATAACGCGACAAATTCTTTTTGAACGCAAACTTGCTTAGACCCCATGCGAGTAATTAAGTTTTTTGTCCCATTTGAGTTTTTTTCAATTATCCCAATAATTTCTTTTTAATAGAATAAGAATTTTAATTACCATTCCTATACCCATATTGCCACGATACCCATATTACCTCATAAAATAGCCAATAAATGGTCGGTATTGGATTGCAACATTGTACATACAAACTTTAGGGAACAGTAACTCCAAAACTAACGGTTTACTCTTTTTTTGCTTAAACTGCATTTTAATCCATTTGGCAGCTTTTTAATTTTTAAGCATTGCCACTAAACTAGATTTGTGCAAGGCATATTTAACCAGGTGACAGCACAAATCAGAGCTAATATTAAAGATACATTTTTTAAATTTTTTTTTATATGGAGTTTGACATTAATCATGCTTTTTAAAAGAGAATAAAATATTACTGTCAAATCCATATAAAAAAACATTAAAAAAATTTTTTTGTTGATATTTCCTCTCCCTTACGCTATCACTATGTTAAATATGTCTTGGATTTGTGCGATAATTTATTTATTGCACTAAAATTTGTGCTTACTTGACATTAGTGCTGGCAAAGTATTGAGTAGTGGGTACCGAGTGCTCGATATTCGATGATATTTTTGGGTACTCAAACACAAAAGTAGTTAATGGATACTTTTACGGTAGTATTTTTAGAAATAAATTTATAAAAATATTTGACAACTACGACGATAATTTCCTCTGTTACTATGTAAACGAAAGTATTGAGTACCCAATTGAAAAGTATGGAGTTGTATCGAGTAATTGAAAGTTGTAGAAATTGCCAGCACTATTTGAAATTTTTGCAAAAAATCTATCAATGTGTTTTCACATAGCAGTATTATAACTTTATCATCCATCTTAACAACTTTTAAAATAAAGCACTTTTTAAAATAATATACATATGTACATACATACATACATCATACATACATCATACATACATATGTATCTACTTTGGATAATATATTTATTTATTTATAATATAATATATAAATAAATTCATAAAATACACAAACGTCGCCGGGTAACTAGACCATATTCGCACGAAAAATACGATTATTACTTTTTAATATTAAGAACATATCGCACACTATATAATAAACAGTCACAACTCAAAACTCACAAATGTTTAGGAGAGGCAAAAAAAAAAAAACTTATAAAACATTGAGTTGGACAATAAAACTCTCCAGTTAAAGAAGACAGTTAAAGAAGACAGTCATAACAACGCTGATTAAGCTTTCTGTTTTTGTAGAACTCTTACTAGGTGCTATCCATTTCACACATTGTATATGTAGACGAAATTATGATACATACATATATAAAAGACAAATGTTTGTAACTGCAGTAATATAATTACACACGACAAAAAGGTTTTCCTTAAATTTGTTCATTGAACGGTTATCACGCACAAAAAATACAAACGAGATGAGATATAATCCACAAACAGTATGCCCTTTGCTGAATGTTTTTCTATAAGTTAAAAACGTTGATCCACTGAGCAAACTTTAAGGCATAAATCATTTCGTTTAGTTCGCATAGTTAAGGTTAACAGATACATAAGTATACTTTAGTTGTTGTTGTTGTTGTTGTTGTAACAGATCTGCTGTTGTCGGAAGTTCTTTTCTGAGGAAAAACTTTCGGTTGGTACAGCTGTTGCTGAGTGGACAATCTTTGGCTGAGTGATACTCAGGTCGTTCCGGAGCGAAAATCCAATTGTCGTGGGAACGAGTATACTTTAGTTGTTAGTTTACGTTAATACTTAATTTTGATGTTAGTGTTGTCGTCTTGAATAGGCACAGACTCTTCTTTTCCGTGGTAAGGCAGTTCTTTAAAATAAACAAACTTTATTTTATACTAGCAGTGCCCGCCACGAGGTGGTGACCTAACAATATTATTCTTGATTTTGCTTTGAAATTATTCCACACCAATTGTAAGACTCTTACTTTTATAGAGCTTGAGTTATGGTTTATGTATTTACTTTATATAAAGGTACCTATCCCTGGATAAAATTTTAAAATTTATAAAAAATTCTAAAAATTATTGTAAAGCTCTGTAAAAATATTTTAATAACGTTGCAATTCTACAAAGTAAAAATACAAATACAAGTTTTATTCAATTGGAGCCTAATGTTACGCAATAGTGTTCAAAATATCCCAGTTTTAAACCGAAAATTACAGTACTATACTATACTAGTGCTTTAAGGTTTTATGTTAAGTATTCTCTTAGCACTTCTGCCGCTTAAACTGAGCATTAAGATGCCCTCGAGAATTAATGAGGAAAGAATACAAATTGATTTCAATTCTGATTTAACTCTTCTATTAACTTTAGTTTTTCTTGTATAGTTTCATTTGTGTATTTTCTTGCTATGGATTTTCTAGCATTCACAATTAGTTTTTCTAATTCTTCAAAAATTTGTTCCATGAATGGTATTTATTTCTACAGCAAATAAAAAATTTTTTTTTTCGTCTTGTCCAAGGTATATTTATTTTACTAGGTAGTGAGTGGCGTCCCTACAACAAATACAACAATCCAAGAACAACATGGAATTTTGTTGTTGCTTTGTAGTTCGAAATGTCAAAAAACATAGGAGAAAATTGAGAAGGCCTGTATGTGTTTTATTGCCTTTTCACTTCTACACTATAAAATTTCTGAACACATACAACTTTTGACATGTCGAACTACTAAATCAGCTGGGCGGACGACACTACCTAATAAAATAAATATACCTTGGTCTTGTCATTTATACATTTTGTACAGAGTTTCTTACAACTTACAACAAAAATTATCAGTAAAATTATTATCATATCTTGATCTATTGTTATCTTATTGGTATTTATAGCATTGGCATTCGCATGGCCTTTCACTTTTGCATCTGCGATGCCCATTTTGAGTTCTTCTAAAGTAAACTCTATTCTATCTTCCTCAGTTAATTCAAAAGTATGTAGTTCTAGATTCATTACCTAAATCAAAAATCTAATATTGGGGTTGAAAGCCCAATTTTCTCATTAGTAATATTGTTTCTTCCTCAATACGATTTCTATTAATAACTTCGTCCCTATCAGGGGTTCCTTCCATACCTATATTTTTCCACAATTTTGTTAATAACTCTACTGTGCTTTTTAATTTCATATTCTTTATACTCTAATTCTAATGTTTTTGGCTTTATCTTATTTCTTCTTCTATTTATATGATTTTGAGATTTAGTATTACTTTTTTTTATTTAAAAAAAAAATTGTTTTAAAATTTCTGCCAACCTTTCTCTCTTAAGTTGTTTAGTTCCGCAATTAAGGTCTTCTTCTGGTTGCCTTTTGCTATGTTTATCACGTTTTGCAATTCCGTGCAGGCCTTCTCAAAACGCCGCTTCTTTCCTCCTCTCTTCTTTGGTTTAAAATTTCTGTTCCGCTCCCAAACTCTCGCACCTGCTCTTTATATTTTTGTGTCCTTTCTTTGTACTGTTGTATTGTAATTCTTTTTGCGCCTGCAGTCTTTGGCGTCGCTACATATGGAGGTGGTGTCTCTGGTTTGCTAATAACCGGTATTAGTATGTATTCTTCTTGGGGTGGTAGTAAGTTTTCCCACTCTTTGAATATGGCGTCTATTTCTTCTTGATTGCTCATTAAAAATTTATTATTTCTTTTGCAGTACAGAGAAAAAAATTTTTTTTTGGCAATAATTTTAAAAAGTATCTTTTGTTTTCTTTAATTTACAGGAAAAAGTATTTAAATATTAAAATTTCTACAGGATCTACTCCAAACTGGCAGGATCGTCATATACTATGTTTAGTGTTTTAAGGTTTTATGTTAAGTATTCTCTTAGCACTTTTTTTAAACCGGAAATTGCGCTTTTCACCACTTTCTCTTAGAAATTAGATATTTTTGCGGAAAAACATTATCCTATATTGGAATCTGGATACTACGGTACCTCTCACATAAGTTTGTTAATATCCGTCCAGTAGTTTTTACGTAATGCGAACACAAATGGAAAGCAGACAGGCATCGTTTGATGAGAATTTTACCTAGGAAAATTGGTGTAGTGTGCAGTGCCCCCTTCAGACTTGCTTTCTTCACTTTCTTGTTCTGCCCTAAAAGCGATGTATGAGATTAAGATATGTATGTATATCGAAAAAATCCGGTGAAGATCGTTAATCAAGCAATACCACATAAAAAAACTACATTATTTTAATGACGATTTACCCAATTGAAGGTGATTGTATTGGTTATCAACTTAAATAAAGTTAGTTTTACATAAAAAATATAAAAGTTTTATTTTATTTCGGAAATAAAAAAATTCTTATTTTTAACTTTCATTCTAGCTTTTGTTAACCTTGAAAAATGACTGGGGGGTTACTGCGTATTTCGATTCGAAAGAAAAATTGTTCGAAACAAAATGTAAAAGACATACAAATTCGAATGATTTTTCTTTCGAATCGAAATACGCAGTAACCCCCCTGTGTTAGATAGGTTTTTTTTATTAATTTCTCAAAATGTTATAAAATAATTTTTTGATATCCTGGTACCATGTGAATATGCACATTTCTACAAACTTAATATTTTGTCAAAATATAGGTGAGTAAGTTAATTTTATGCAAATTTTGAAAATACTTTTTTTCAGGTTGCTTATTTAAATATTTCATTAAGCTTGTAAAGTTACATGGTTTTACGTTTTATATGACGATATGAAACTCAGTATAATATAACACACTATTTTAATCAATAGTTATTTATAATTAAAAAAAAAATGGTGGAACAATCCCATCCATAAAGCGTTCAAAATGTGAAAAAAGGTATAAAATTGTTAATTTTTTTTATGAATTTATGTCTTTAAATTTATTTAAATACATTTACACTAAAAAATACTTCTTGTTTTACTTATAGTTAATCAAAATTAATAAAAATAACTATTTACTTAAATGTACTATCTATCGAGTTATTTTTAAAATTTTAACAGGTATTGAGCGGTCCCAATAAAAATGGCTTTCTTCCTGAGGAACTACGTCACATTCGCTTATTTGAAAACGCAATGCGTCTGCAAATAAAAAAATTTCAATTATAATTGTTAATTAAAATAGGTATAAAACATATACTCATTATATTAATAAATTCATTTAGCGTATGCTCATTGCGCACTGTGGCCGCCAAATACATAAGAACATTATCTTCTTTCAGTTTAAAAACAAAATCGATCGCACAAGATAAATCTTTGAAGCTAGAAACATCATAAACAATATCTGCACCTATTATAATATTAGGCTTAAGGTTAGAAATTTCTACTTTGTCTTCTATAGACTGCCAAGGAGCTATTACACATTCAACAATTTTTGTATCAATTCGGAATTTGTGGCCTTCGTTTAATGCTTCCGGAAAGTTTCTTTTTAAACTTTCACACATAATTTCTACACATAAACTACTGCCATCACTTAGTAATAAATGTCTTGGATGGCATATTTTCAATATAGTTAACCCGCACAAACCAGTACCAGCACCCAATTCTAATACAAGTTTATCTTCTATAACACTTTGATTTTTTAGTAAGAAATCTGCAAGTGCTAAAGAAGCTTGCCAACTGCAAAGTCCTGTTGTGCCTTCAATCACAAAACTTTTCGATTCTCGCAAGGTTAAGTTTATCCCCGGCCTTAGCAAATAATGTTTGAAGGCATACTTATCAGTACAATCGTTTGCCAAATTTTTCTGCACGAGACAATATGTTTCGTAAACCACATCATGGACTTCCGAACAGTTTTTTTCTAAAAACAATATTAATTTCTTCAAAAAGTTTATTTGGTAGCTTAACTTGATAGGAAAATGTTTATTTAATGTATAATTAAATGTGTAATCCATTAAACTTTTTTGTTCTTCCCAACCTAAATCCTTAGGAAAGTCCTAAAACAAGAAACAATTACTAAAATGGATCTAGCTAAGGAATTCAAAGATATACATATGTAAGTACCTGCCATAAAATACAATGAAGAGGATAGCAGCATAGGAATTGTTTCTGAATTTTGTTTAAAAAAGTAATTAGATCGTTTGATTTTATTTCTAGCATTTCTATGAGAAATAGATAAACAAACATGAAACACACAGCAAACTCTGGGTAAAAACAATATTTTTTACAGAGTTGCAAAATAACGTAACAAACGCCATGTGCATGAATTCAAAATGTAAACAAACTACATGTGCATGACTTAAAATGTAAATGACAAAATTATAGCGATTTTGAACTCGATATAAAAAATCAAAACTTATTTAAAATGTATAAAGGCATATTCATCAGGTAACCTCACTACGAAGGGGACACATTTAGATGAAAATTTTTAAATTTTATTTATATTGAGTTTAATAGTTCAACTTCCATTTAAGGGAAAAATTGTAAGTTTAACTGTCAAAATCCATATAAAAAAATTGGTTATTTACACCTTAATATTTTCCCTCCGTAGTGAGGCTGCCTGATTAATATGCCTTGAAATGTATTTTAGAACAACTTTTGTATGAAAAATTAGTTCTAAAATAGATTTCATATATATTTTATTTTTTGTAAATATGGGGGTAAACATATTGCATTGGTTTTTTTTAAGTTAAAAATTTAGTTTTTTTCATTAATATCTCGAAATCTATTGCGCGTGCACACATACCGCTTTATGCATTCGTGATATAGCATTTTCTGGAAATACTGTACGGAAAAAAGCTATAACCTAGCGAATTTTTTTTATTTACAAAAATTTTAAAAATTCGAAAACCAATTGAGGTTAATATCTCGCAAACTATTCCGATTGCACACATACCGCTATATATATTTTCTATAGAGGACAAAAAACGAATCGATCGTTATATAGCTTTTTCTGGAAAGACTGTACGGAAAAAGTTTTAACCCAGCAAACTTTTTTATTTATAAAAATGACAAAACTTATAAAATTAGTTTTTCATTAATGTTTCGAAAACGATTCCACGTGCACACATACCGCTATATACGTTTAATTAAAAAAGTTTGCTTGGTTATAACTTTTTTCGTACAGCCTTTCTAGAAAAAAAGCTTTATTACGATCGATTTGTATTTTTATCCTCTATTGAACGTATTTATATAGTAGTATGTTTGTATATATGTATATGAAGTTTGACAGTTAAACTACCATTTTAAATTGTAAGTTTAACTGTCAAAATCGATAAAAAAAAAATAAAAATTTTCGCCTTAATATTTGCTTTCCGAGGTGAGGCTACATGATAAATTTGCCTTTGATAGGGCCAAACATTTTTTTAAATATATATTCACACCTCCAACATCTAACATCTAACCATCATTATTGTGTCAAAATAGTAAAAAATCACATTATTGTCTATAATTTAATAATATAATGGATCCAGAATAACTATTAAAAATTGATAGTTGAATTAAGTGTTGATTATTATAACATATTTCTGTTTTCAATAAAATAATTTCAAATTGAATTAGTAGCTGGAGTAACATACATATGTATGTATATTACTTCGTTTTTGAATCTTAATAGGCAGGCACTTAAAATTTACACAGATTATGTTTTACAATCATAGAAGAGATTGTACAACAAGTAGCAAAAGAAAAATTATTAAAAATGAAAAGGTGATCGTTAGAAGTCGCGATTTTGACGAATTTGACCATATAGTATAAACGATACAGGTAGTCACTTTAAATTTAGACAGGGAATGTAATGCTATGCTCGATAAAATAACAAATATATAAAATAATTAAAAGTTAAACGGTATTTCCATAGAAAATACATGAAAAATTTATATCTTGTACATTTAAAGTTGTATTGAACATAGTGCGGAACCATGGTACATTCATCAGGTAACCTCACTACGAAGGGAAAATATTAAGGCGAACATTTTTAATTTTTTTATATGAAGTTTGATAGTTCAACTTCCATTTAAGGGGAAAAATTAAAAGTTTAACTGTCAAAATCCATATAAAAAAAATTAAAAATTTTCGCCATGATATTTTTGCTACAATATCTGTCCGTCTGTCTGTGCCCTTTATCTCTGGAACCGTAAAAGGTAGACTCGTGACATTTTTACAGAAGATGTATTACTATGGCCGCTAAAGCAACAAATACTATTACTTATAGGGTGTTCCGAAACTAACGTGTTATTCACGTATAGTCTTTATATCTAGAAGAGTAGGAGGCAGATACTTAAAATTTGCCACACTAATTAAAACTATATAATAGTGACGTGATATGCATGTATATGACCTAAGTTTTGAATCATAAAAGGTACACTTCTGAAATTTTTACTATGGCCACAATAACAAATAGTAAAAATTAAAGGATTTTCAGAGAGTGACGTGATTTGCATTTATAAAGAATAATTTTTGAACCATAGTATGTAGACTCTTGAAATTTTTAAAGAAGGTCTCTATAAAAAATGGTTCAAATTCCGACAGTGAAATGATTTGGACGTATGTAGCCTTATTTTTTAAACCATAAAAGGTATACTCTTGCAATTTTTACACGGCCGTTATAACAATTACTAAAAATTAAAGAGTGTTCCGACAGTTACATGTTTTTCACATATATTGGCTTTTATAAATCATAATAGGTAGACTCTTGATATATTCATAGAAAGTATTACTCTGGGTGCTATAACAAATCATAAAATTAAAGGGTGTTTCGACAGTGACATGATTTGTACTTTTTGTAATAGGTATACTCTTGAAATATTTACAGAAGATGTGATGCCCTGGCCGATATAACAATTACTTAAAAATAAAGGGTGTTCTGATAGTGACATGTTTTTTACGATATTTCGTTATTTATTGAACCGCAATAGGCTCTAGATATTTTCATAGAAAGTGTATTACCATGGCCGCTATAACAACAATTACTAAATTTTATAGGGTGTTCCGATGGTGATGCGATTTTTGTGAATATAATAATATCATGTGAATACATTATATTCATGGAAATATATAGTATATAGTAAGTTGTACTGAACATAGTACGCACTTGATTGATTTTTTAAATTAAATAATGCTTTGGGTTTATCTTAAACAGCCGATTTCAATATTTTTAATGAGGCAAATTTTTTTTGCAAAAGATTATTTCTTTTAATTTATGCATAACACAGATTTTTTACGTAAATCTTCTTTGTGTAATGGTTGGTTCCTGAATTAGTTTAGTATTATTATTATTTATTTACAATTGGTATGTAACAGATATATCAACACATTTCTAATAAAGTTTATACTCGTAGTGAAACTCGAAAAATGAAATTTTTTGGTTAAACTATATATGTATGTATATATGTTTTTTGAATACTCTAGGCGCACCTTAGAGAAACGAAGCAATATTTCGATAATCCTTTTTTAATTTTTAATCTTAATTTATTCATTCTGAAAAGTGAGCTAACTATGTATGCATGTATTTGTATCTACATATATACATATGTACTTATGTACATACATACATATGTATATATTTTGTGCCACTCTAAGGTGCAAATTAAATAATTTATTGCATGTATGGATAACCTAACTGCTGTTGCAATAATAAAAACAAAAATAGTTTCGTTAATTATTATTACGCATAACGTGGTCTGTTTGTTCGGCTTTAAGGCAACAACAAATACATTTTTTTACCCAATAAAAAAGTTAAAATTTATAAAATGACACATGATCAATGGACTCGCGCACTGTATTGGCCAGATATGTATGTGCATATGTACATATGTATAATTTGTTTGTTAAGAAAACCTCATTGAAGTTAAACAAGGCTTTTCAATTTGCTTCAATTTTTTCTCTTACTTAATGCAGACATTTTAAGATCAATGAAATGATGGAAGCGCGTTATTATAACACTGTGCAACAAAATCAAACTTTTGCCAAAATTTGGCAATGGATTTTGCCAGAAGGTAAAAAACAATCGTTTTTAGCAGATTTATGTGTTCGACAATTTTATCTGAAATGCCATGAGGAAAATTTTCTTCCGTTCCTCTCATGAAAAATGAAAAAAGTTTTCCCTAAGCAGAAATGTTACGCGTTAAAATGAGCCATGACAAATATTTGTTCTAATCTACTACTACATATGTGTAAGACTCTGAATACACGAAAACTCACAATTGATTTTGACGTCCAAAAATAACACATAAAATGCGTTTTAGGACTAATTTCGAACATACTGAGAGAATAACGAAATTTCCAATAAAAGCAAAATAAAACATGACATACATACATTTGTACATTTAACATTCGAAGCCAATTTGATAATTACATCCTGTCTGCTTCCATTAACTCTTGGACTACTGGACTATTTTTGGACAATTTTTTTTAAGCTGCGTCTATTAGTTTGTTCTTGACAGCCATTAAAAGTATCCTCGTTAATTTAAAAAAATGGAAAAAGTGAATTTCGTGTGCTGATTAAACATTACTTTTGCGTAAAAAAAACTAAAATGGAATACAACTCTTGTATGGGCCGGCGCCAGAACTCTTTTTTGGGGTATTCAACCGCATGAAGCAGAGGGCGAACCAGCTCATCGGTTGCAGTAGAAATTTCTCTACTCATTATTCTCGCTTTTTGCCCGAACAATTCGTATGTACAATAAACTCCCTGCGAATGTATTTCCTGCCAATTTCAATATGGAAAAATTCCTTCCTCTATCCTTCTTCACATAAACAAATTTCCTGGTTCCGACACAACCGGAGTAAGGGTCACCCCCTAAGTGCTGGTCCAAATAAAAAATACAATGGGTATCGCAACCGAGGAGGTACATCACATATTTGTAGTCACTATTGCAAACATCCATAAATTGACCTATTAACTTGTGACTATTTCCTCTTTCCAATTGTAAAGAGACCATGTTTGAGAAATCTAGGGAAAAAATGTCTTTTATTTCAAAAGTCACGAAATTATATACATAACAGTCTTTGTAAGTCACTACCACCCTTGCCAAATGTACAGATTTATCTGATTATTACAGTTTTTTAACCGACTTCAAAAAAAGAAGGAGGTTATCAATTCGTCTGAATGTTGCTTTTTTTTTTATGTTTGTGCCTTCAGAACTCGGTCATTTCTGAACCGATTTTAAAAATTTTTGCGCCATTAGAAAGGTTATGGCTACAGATTGGTCCCATTTTAAAAACAGTTTAAAAGTTTAAAAATTAAAGGGTGTCCCCATACAACATACACGTTTTTTACGTGTATTATCAAATTTGTAGGTCACCCATTTAAAATTAGAAAAAAGTGCGTATCACTATAGCTCCCAATAACAAAAAGTAATTAAAAAATAAAATTAAAAATTAAAGGGTGACCCCATAGGTGACGTAATTTCACCTTTATGGTCCTATCTTTTGAACCGTTATAGACAAACACTTGAAAGTTGCACAGAATGTTCGTTACTATGTCTGTTATAATAAGTATAAATATTTAAAATTAAAAATTAAAGGGTGTCCCATTAGTTGGTTTATTTTGATATATATATGGCCAAACTTTTGAACCGTTATAGACAGACAGTTGAAATTTACAAAGAACTTGTATTGCTAAGTCCGCTAAAATAACAAGTGTAAAATATGAATTTGGAAATTAAAGGGTGTCCCAATAGTTAATGTAAAAGTGATATATATGGCCAAACTTTTCAACTGTTATAGATAGACAGTTGAAATGTACAAAGAACCTATATTGCTTAGTCCGCTATTACAACAAGTATAAAATTTGGATAAATTAAAGGGTGTCCCAAT
This sequence comes from Phasia obesa, assembly GCA_949628195.1. Classification (NCBI taxonomy): domain Eukaryota; kingdom Metazoa; phylum Arthropoda; class Insecta; order Diptera; family Tachinidae; genus Phasia; species Phasia obesa. The sequence goes on along the minus strand of OX451218.1, from coordinate 146,967,033 downwards.
TATTGATGTAATTTGACCATTATGTCCTCATCTTTGGAACCGTTATAGACAAACTTTTGAAAAATAGACAGAGTGTTCACTACTATGTCTGGTATAACAACAAGTATAAATATTTAAAATTGGAAATTAAAGGGTGTCCCAATAGTTGATGTAATTTGATGTATATGGACACAAAGTTAAATTTTACAAAGAATCTGTATGACAAAGTTCTCTTTAACAAGTATTTATATTAAAATTTGAATTTAAAGGGTGTCCCAATAGGTGACGTCATTTGATATCATATCTTACCATATCTTTTAAATAGTTATTGACAAACACTTAACAATTAGACAGAATATCCATTACTATGTGTGTTAAAATAAGTATAAATATTTAAAATTATAAATTACAGGGTGTCGCAATAGTTAATGTAAAAGTGATATATGTATATGACCAAACTTTTAAGCCGTTACAGACAGACGGTTGAAATTTACAATGAACCTGTATTGCTACGACCGCTATAACAAGTATAAAATTTGAACTTGGAAATTACAGGGTGTCGCAATAGTTAGTGTAACTTTATGTATATAGCCAAACTTTTTATCCGCTGTATACAGACAGTCGTTTGGCATTGGTTTGACCTGAAAAAGCACAGAACCCTGGGGTCTTGTGCCCCTATATACTCCGGAAGTACTGCTCCCAAGGTAGATAATCGACTGATATTTGTTTTAGATTATTGAATTCAAAAATTAGTTTTTTTTATCTGAATTGACAGTTTGTGCAATGACATTTAAAAAATCCCGCTACAATCTTCCTCGAATATAATATAATCATTGTATAATTACCGTCTTAAAGAAACATGATTTTAAGTTTGTCTGTTTTGAAGTCGGTTTTTTTTTGCAAGAATTATTTAAGCATTATTCAGTTTTTTGTTAAAAAAAATATTTTTTTTTAATAATTTACTATTTTTTACTTCAAACCCTATTTTAATATTTTTTAACTACCAGAGTAGTTAAAAATCCAATTAATTGCGATAATGATGAGTTTTTGTTTTAGCTACATTTGTGATAGATAGATATATGTATGTATTTAAAAAGTATTGAAAACCTATATCGAATATTTTGAAAACAGCGTATTAAATTATGTAATCAGCCAAGCCATGGATACCTAATACTGTGTTCCAAAAATCTGTAGTATGGCTATGGTTATGATCCAATGAAAAAGCATCTCTCTAGTTTGGCAAGAACCTCGAAACCATCATGAAGATTGCAACTTCTGCGTTGGAAAATAAACAATATTAACTCTGGAAAGCGCTTAGAGGTATAAATATGCCAAGACCTCATTTTAATTCCACCACTTCATATTAAACTTGCAATAATAAAACAGTTTTTCTTTTGCGCATGTTTCCAGGATAAAGGACAGAAAAGTTAAGAGTTGGAATTTTTGACGGGCCATACAACTCGCCGTAATTTGTTTTGATTTTGAGTAATTTCCTAGGGAACAAGAATCTGACGACTATGTCTTGAATTATCGAACTTGCTAGAGCTAAGGTAGTACATGAGCAAAAAAACCCACTTCCTGCACTAGCATTTAGGATGATTTCCACAAAATTTGGCCGATTTTAGTGAGGAGCAGGGTGAAAAATTACATCAGGAAGAGCATTATCAAGGAAGATGGGAATCACATATGATGTCAGACTACTGCTAGAGTTTGCTAGGAGGTAATCTTTGCTAAGGTAATCTTGTAACAGATCATTTGATAGTGTTCAATAGAAATTTTCATAATATTTGTATTAATTTACATGTATTTTTTGACCAAACAATAAAGCTGTATATTTCAAAATATAAAGCTGTTAGCAATCGCGCAGTTTTCATATTAAAGGCCATAGAAATACCCAATAACAGGAACAAATTGAAGGAAACAAGATTGTGTTGACCAGTGTTACCGGTATCAATGTATAAATAAAGACAAATAATTTTAATATTTAACTTTAGATGTATTAATCGAATTATTTGTTAACATACAAATTTAGTTATTATTAAGTAGGATCAGGTTCAAAAAAGGTGAATAAAGTTGTTAAGAAAATTGGAAACAATTTATTTTAGGCATAATTACAATTAAATAAATGCATTTTTTGTCAAAGCCCTACGATTTTTAAAAATGAAAAAGCATTACATTCTATATACAGAATAAAACCTGTTCCTAATTTCTTAAAAAATGTATTACCTTCTTTGTAAAAATTACACCATATCAAAAAATTAAAAAATATATTTTCTAAGCCAATTTTCTCCTAAACTACAGGAGATTATCAAGACATTTTTTGTAAATAGTTGTTTTCAAATAAACTTTTTATTACATTACAAAAATAATGTATACACGAGGAACCCAACTTTAGGGGCTTATCAACAAGCCCCCTTTACCCCAGGGTACCGACCGCAACTCCGCAAAATACACCACTACTTTACCTCTGTGAAGTTAAGTTAGGTTCATGCGCTACGGGATTATTTCTAAAATTAAACTTTTTTAAATTACTTTGCCCGTTAGCTTTTTGGTGTCGAAAGGCATATGACAACGCTGGTCACTACATAAAAGAAAGGTCAATAGATAATATATATTAGAGAGCAGAAATGAGTACATGTTTGTATTTTATACATTTGTAGGCGCATAAAAATAGTAATAATGAAGCGATTTAATCTTTTATTTTATTATATTTTATTATCCAGTTGTTAACAATAATGTTTTTAAAGAAATCAAAAACTACATGTTCAAAAAAAATCAAAATATTCTTCTAGATTTTTCTGCCACTGCAGCTGCACACGTTGCCATAATTCGATTAAGTTCTCGATTAATTGACCACAAATTCTCAACTGGATTGAGGTTGGAACTTTGTGAAGGCCACAGCATCAATTGAAAAGTTTTCCAAGTCACTACATTCTTCAATGAATTTTCAGGTATGTTGCGGGTCTTCAACCTATTGCAACACAAGTTCTTCCTTAGGATACGCGTTCATATCTAAAAACTCTGGAAGATAGGTAGGTAATATACATATTTAAATAGTCTTTCTTTCTCATGATGCCATCAATTTTTTGCAATGAACCAACATGCTACAACACCACTGTATGGTGAAGCATGGCGAATTGTAAACATTTTTATGTATCAATGCAGGTTTTGGTTTCTTCACAGCTGCTTTTGGCGTTAAAGACTTGGCAGCTCTCATCTTTCTCATCATAAGGCGTGCGTTCCTATTAGTTAATAGTTTTCGGCCTCTAGCCAGCGCTTGCGTAGTTTCATTTCGACGTTTTAGCAATCTAACAACCACTGCTTGGCTTAAATAAGCTATCATTGTTTCAAAAAATATTCACACCTCGAAATTTTCTCCGTTTGCCAATTTGGTATTCTACATTCCGTTCAGTTTCATTTCAATTTTTTTACGATCGAATGTATTCTTCATTTCGAACGTAGCTACGTTTTTCCAAGTTGATAATTTGTTAACGGAAAGTTTTTCAATTTTTGTTTGTTCATTTTAAACGATGTAAATAAAAAGAAAAACATGTAAATATGAATAAACACTTTTTAATAAATATGAATAAACACTTTTAATATTTTAATTATTGAAATATTCATTTATTGATCAAAAACAACATCATCTAAACCTAAAACCTGGTGAATTGAATGGTAACGAAGGATAATATTGCGTGTGGATCTAAAAAACAAAGAAATTTTATATTTGTGCTACAATGATGTGTAATTATTACCCCCGGCGCTGCAGGATTCTTCTGGAATGCTTCGAGCATAAATTCCTTTTAATGATGTTGTGACTTTTTTGTCTTTACTTTGTTTAATTATTTGTTTATTTCATAATTAATGTGTCCACAATATTTAATTTTTATTCATTTATTTGTCACAGATTTTTCGAAGGAAATTTAAATAAAAACAAGTAAAAGTGCTATATTCGGGCGTGCAGAATCTTCTATACCCTTCACCAGACATGTACAGCATTATCCATATTGTTAACTCTTTACATAGATTAAAATAAGTCATATGAGAAAAAACTCATTATTCATACTTTAAAGAAATAGATGACAGCGGCGATGCAGCTAAATGAAAACAAATTTCGTTGGTTACAATTGTCGCCATGTTGTCAGCTACTTAATGATATTGAAGATGACAGCTACATCGTAAACTCTGAAATTGTTGTAAAATGCCTTTTTTGGTTTTATAAAATTAAGTAACTTTTTTAAAAAATTGTAAATATTTCCTTCAAAACTTTTTGTTTGTGTATGAATTTGTAATTTACAATTTTGTGATTTTTTCTTTTGTTGAAAACGGTGGTCGTGTAGCCATGTAGCTATCTATACTGGCTTTAAAATAATCGTTTACCTTTAAACGTGTGTATTTTATTTTTGACCGTTTGTAGTCGGTATCCTAATGTTGACTATGTGTTAAATGCATCTAAGTTTTAAAACAGAGATCTCATCTATTTCAAAATCAAACTCATTTAAAAAAATATGTTACTCTATATACATACATGATAGAAAATCATTTTTTTATTTCTATAATTTTTCAATTCTATACACCATCAAATATTTTTATATAATGACAAACTTTTCAGTTCTCACTTTTTCCTTTTTTTTTATACCTTCCAGGTGTATAGATCTGACGTCAATTTCTTTTTGACATTAATTGAAAAGTACTTCAATATGAATTAAGCATGTATTCATTCATTTCATTTTACTCTAACACGGCTATCCTGTAAAATCATCGCTCTCGATGAATTTAATCTTCTTGTTTTCAAAACAATCATTTGTTTATTACAGAGAGAACAATATAAAATCACAAAAAGAAAAAGAAAACAAACAGTTTACAGAAATCACGAATTCATTATTCAAATTCCACAGTAGTTATCTGTCCCCTTGTATAATTAACCACCAGATATTCAGAGCTGTAAACAGAATTATTATTTCAGATGTTACTCTTTGAATCGAAACTCAGAGGCAATCTTAAGCTTGTTTGCAAATCAACACTTTATTACTTGAAAGTTATGACTCAGAGGCAATCTTAAGCTTGTTCAAACTTCAACACCTAAACTGAAAGTTATGACTCAGAGGCTATCTTAAGCTTGTTCAAACTTCAACACTTTATTACTTGATAATTATGACTCAGAGGCAATCTTAAGCTTGTTCAAAACTTCAACACCTAAACTGAAAGTTATGACTCAGAGGCAATCTTAAGCTTGTTCAAAACTTCAACACCTAAACTAAAAGTTATGACTCAGAGGCTATCTTAAGCTTGTTCAAACTTCAACACTTTATTACTTGATAGTTATAAAACATGTGAACAGTTTCCGCAGCTGTAAGGGTTTTACAAGGAAATAAAACTGCAAATTTTGTAAAAGCATCAATCAAAATGAAAATATAACGATGGGTTTTTCTGTCAAATGGTCCCATAAAATGAGCATGAACCACATCGAATGTAATTGGCTTCTTTTCTATTGGATGAAGTTCACACTGTTTCTTTCCAGACGGCCTTTTAGCCACCAGACAAATTAAACAAGAATTCACGAACTTCCTGACATTTTTAGTCATATGCGGCATCCAAAAATGCTCTCGTATCTTCATAAGAGTCTTTTCCCATCCGACATGACAGTTTTCTTCATGGAAACGTCTCGTTAATGACAATCGACATTGTTGGGGTACATAAAGTTTGTTAGTATTTTCCAGTTTCTTGTATAATAATACGTTTTTGAATTTGAACTGTGTTGATGTGTTGGTATCGCCACTTTTAATTCTCTCTATGATTTCTAATGTGCCTGGATCATTTTGCTGCTCAATATGTAACCATGTTTCGGACAAACTCTCAATTTGATAACATGATTTTGTTGGCACATTTCGGCTAAGGTAATCTGCATGTGATAAAGTCTTCCCTTTTCGGTATACAATCTCAAACTCAAAATCTTGAAGAAAAATCCACCAAGGAGCAACGCGAGGAAGTAAATTCTTTTTTTTTTTTCTTTTGTTGCCTTTAAAGCGTTACAGTCAGTAACTAACAAGAACTTAACACCGATTAGGTAATGCCTAAAATGTTTCATCGCATTTACCACCGCAAGTGTCTTCAACTCATAACTATGATATTTTGCTTCATACGACTTAGTTGCCTGACAATAATAAGCAACTACATGCAATCTTCCATTAACTCGCTGAAATAAGATAGCTCCATATCCACTGGCACTTGCATCCGTATGCAGCTCTGTTGGAAGATCAGGATTAAACAATAGTAATAATGGTCGAGTTGTGAGTTGTTCTACAATGTAATCTTTTGCTGCTTGACATTCATTACTCCATACAAATTCCGTATTAATTTTAGTCAATGCCGTGATACAAGCAGTTTTTGCAGCAAATTCTGGTACGAATTTCCGAAAATAATTCGCTAGCCCCATAATTTGACGTACTTGCTTAACATTACTTGGTGTCGGGGAACTCACTAACGCATCAATTTTGGTTTTGCTTGGTCGCATACCATCTCCAGATACTTCTCGTCCTAAATATTCAATAGCAGTTTGAAGAAATTTACATTTAACCAAGTTTAAAGAAATCCCACTTTCAACTAATGCCTTGAGTACAATATCAAGCTTTTCAAGACCTTCATCAAAGGTTTTGAATGCTATTAACATATCATCCATGTATACCAAAGCCACTTTGCCGCGTAACTCACTCAAAGCCACGTTTATAGCCCTCTGGAAAACAGCAGGTGCATTAACGAGACCAAATGGCATACACAAATATTCATAATGTCCATCGAGTGTGACAAAAGCAATTTTTCCTATAGAATCCTCAGCAATTGGAATTTGGTGAAAACCAGATGCCATGTCCAATGATGTAAAATATTTATTTCCAGACAATTCTCTAGTTGATCTTCTATCCTCGGCAAAGGATAGCGGTCCCTTACAGTTATTTTGTTAAGTGCTCTAAAATCTACACAAAGGCGATTCTGTCCATTTTTCTTTTTGACAAGAATCATTGGGCTCGCTCTCTTATTATACCATTATTTATCAAATCTGCAATAATTTCTTTTGTTATATGCCTCTCACTGTGTGCCATCCTATATGGCCTAAATAAAATATTGTCATCTTTCGTTAAAAGTATACTTAGGGATCCTGTAGTTACCCTTGCCGTAGGAAAACCCGTTATAAAGTGTTTGGAGTACTTATCTAAAACAACATCCAACTCTTTTGTACGAGGCTTTGAAATACTATCAGTTGTGGTAACAATATTTTTGGTTTTGAGACAAAAAACTGACTTACTGTGATGTAAGTACGATCCATTAGCAGTAACCGTAATTGTAAGGGTAGGATCTTTCAAAATGTCTCTACCAATAATAATTTCATTTTGAAAAAGTTTTTTATCAATCAAATAAAGGCTAACCTCAACAGTAAGGTCTTCAAATTCTACAAATGTTTCAAGCCTCTCAGATAGTAAAATAGGTTCTCTCCCAATACCTTTCACAGACAGTAAGTTTGTAGTTCTTTTCGCAGATATTTCGTCAGCAATGTCAGATCTTATCAACGAACAATCAGATCCAGTGTCAAGAAGACAACGATATAATTTTCCCTTAATAACCACTGGAGTGTAATTATCTGATACCAACGAAGTCTTGCATAGATTTATTTGTTTTCGGTCAGCTCGTTGTTTAGCCCAGCAGGTTTGTTCTTTGTGTCCCGATTTTCCGCAAAAAGAACACTTAAATTCGGTTTCTATGGGTTTGCTTGATATATTTTGTACAACCAATTCATTTGTCTTTTGTTTTTCCGTGCAATGAGCTCTAATATGACCCTTTTTGCCACATCAATAGCAACGTTTCTCATCCTCTACGCGCCTACGTTTCAATGGATTAGGTAACTTGTCCTTTTTCTCAATATTGGATACTGATTTATCCTCTTGCAAACGGCGTGTTATTTTTTCTACTTCTCTCAAAGGTTTTTCATGTATCGAAGACAAATGATTGATCAAACTTTGCACAGTTGATGGCATAACAAATGTAAGAGAATTTCTCAAACTCACCTCACTAATGCATCCGATGACAATTTTGACTATTTTGTTTTCTGGAATTTCAAAAGGTAATTGATTAATTTGACAAACCTTTTCCATTACGAAGTCCGTATAGGAAGCATATTCATTGCTTTCTGAGTTGGCAACCTTCCTGAGTTGTGTAATAATGTCTGCCCCATTAGAAAAAGCGTGTATCAAAGAATCACGTAAATCCGGCCAGCTATAAAGTTGATATCCGTACTTATTGAACCATAATTTTGCTCTTCCAAGCAGAGAAACTTGTATTCTAGGCAAAATTTCAAAATTCTGCAAACCGTCTCGTTGTACCTTTGCATCAATATCCGTGCACCACTTCTGAATATCAACGCGGGAGTGATCCGGATCAAAACTCGGAAAACCCACCAATGCGTCGGTTGATTGTGACCTTTGTGTGGATTCCAAAATTTTATTAATTGCCTCCATCGTAATTACAAAATTGTTAGATCTCGACTCTGGACTTTCCTCCTGCAGATTCAAATTTTCTGGAATCTAACCTCTTAGATTAAAGTCATCTTCAGCCATCTTCTTAATAGAGTGCAGTGTAGGCTAAATTTATCCCACTTCTGATGATAGAAAATCATTTTTTTATTTCTATAATTTTTCAATTCTATACACCATCAAATATTTTTATATAATGACAAACTTTTCAGTTCTCACTTTTTCCTTTTTTTTTATACCTTCCAGGTGTATAGATCTGACGTCAATTTCTTTTTGACATTAATTGAAAAGTACTTCAATATGAATTAAGCATGTATTCATTCATTTCATTTTACTCTAACATACATATGTATGTATATTCTTAATATTATTATGTTACAGTCATAATTTTCATTTTCACAGAAATATTAAATTTTTTGTTTTAATTTTCCGAAAATTGTTTGTAAAATATTTTTTTTTAAATTTTTTGGAAAATTTTTTTAAAAATTTTTTTCGAAAATTTTTCTGTGGAAATATCGTTTTTAAAACGGTTTGTAGTTTTTTTTAATTTTATTGAATTTCTTACCAGTGGGTACCCTGTGGGTCAATTGGCTACCTATATATGTACATGTGCATTGCTTTCTATAAAGGTCTTTAACTCAAATCAAAGCAGAAAACCCCTACCAATCTAAAAACAACAATAACCCCCTCGCAGGGGGTTATTGACCACCCGAGATCTGTATGCACTCCTTGCATCTACCTTACGCGGTCTAATATTAATTTGACAAAAAAAGCAAGAGAGAATCTTTAAGCCGAAAAAAATTAAAAATAAAAGTGAAAAACATATAGGTGGGCGTGGTTTTTGGCCCGCAGCCTCCAAAGTAATGATCCCATGTTGCTGAAGTGCATTACGAAATTTTTCGAAACTATGCCTGACAGATTGGTGTGCTTAAATTTTTTTATCTCTTCTGGTGCCTTGGCAAATGACATTTCAACCCGAACACGGACAGACGGACATCGTTTAATCAACTTCTCTATTTATAAGGATCCAGAATATATATACTTTTTGGGGTCGGAAATGAATATTGCAGAAATTACACACGGAATGACAAACTTATACATATATACCCTTTCCACCTGCGGTGAAGGGTATAATGAAATCAAATTTAATTTATATTAAAATGACAAACAATTGTTTATTTTTCTGTTCCTATTTCATTCGTTTCATAGAAAAACAGTTGCTTTAAAAATACTCTTCTCTTCTTCTTTTTCTTTTTCTTTCGATTTAGTTTTTTATTGGAATACCTTTTTTCGATTCTTGCGTAACTGAATGCGGGAACGTAATCGAAATGCAGAATAGGGGTGATTAACCTTTTGTTTTAAATTAAAAATCAACACTTTTTGTTTTTGTTTTTTGAATTTGAATTTTTTATTAATTTAGTTGAGAACAAGTATGAGCAAAGCTAAGTTATTTTCAATTATTTTCAATTTTCTCTCATTGCTTATTATTTTTTAATTTGTTTAAAGAGCAGTTTTGTTAAGAATCAAATAGAAAAGAACACAAAAAAAAGAAATTTTGACAATCGTAATAATAATAATAAATACAAACATGTACTCACATCTGCTCCCTACTGTATGTATATATTAATAAAAAGATGATTGCAAGTTGGGGTATTTAAGTAAGTGTTTTGTTGATACATTTATCTTTAAGTTCCAGGCATTTCTATATCGTTAAAAAAAAACAAATTCCGCATTTATAGCATTCCTCAATAGGCGCACAAGTAAAATAAAGATGGGGGCGTAAACCCATTTTTGACTTCTGTAACATTATTTTTAATACTGTTTTTTTTATATGAAGTTTGACTTTCGTTAAGCCATGTTAATGACTAATGTAGACGGGGGTTGAAGGCATGTTAATGTCTAATGGAAACGGGGGTAACAAATGTTTTAACAACCATTTTAAGAATTGGAAGAAAACATTAACATGGGCAGTGTACACTTAACACTAACATGAGGTTAGTGCTAATGTTTATCATTTAAGGTCTAATGTAGACTGGGAGTAAAAAGGGAGATGAGCTGGCACAATGAAGTGCAACAATTAAAAAAGGTATTTTTTCAGATATCGTTGGCTTTTCCAATGCATACGGTTATGTTATTAATAACTGAATGTGTTTTTTAGCACTGACTTCGTTAAAGAGGACAATTTAATTGTTAGAATATTTGTAACAAAGTGAAAATTGGTGCATTCAGATATCAGCGACTAAACTCTCAACCACACCACCTTGGTGTTACCAATCGACATTTTTCTGTTGGTTATATTTTTTCCAGCGATTTGGAGCAGAAAAAATCACTTGCCAGTTTTCTAGGACGTACATACATATATTTCCTTGAAGAATTTTGTTTTTTTTTCTATTTGACCAAATACTTTTGTCACATAAATATGGTAAGTATGAATTTCCACTGTGCAAAAACGTTTGGTCTATTTCTTTAATAGTAAAGTCTTTAATAGTAAAGCATGTTATTTTTTTTTTTGTACAGTGTAATGAATTTTTCTTTGTATTTCAAATTAAAACTTTCGCTCATTAAAATGCGGTTCCACTGAAAAGTACTTGTAGAGCATTAGTTGGTTAATATCAATGTGGTTTTATTCGATTTAGGATGACAAAACAATTGGACAAGCATGTAACATGTATGGTTGTGTTTGTACTTGTTTAAGTTACGCGTTTAAGGCTAATTTTGCTTATTTTAAGTATTTAAAATTGAAAAAAATCGTATTTAAATAAGTTACAGTTTTCCACAGCCTAAAACTATTTTTTATTTAACTTGGAAATATCTAATGTATACATTTTCCTATTTAAAGTATTTTCAGGCTGTTGATAGGTTAGCATACTTAAACCCGCGAATAAGGGTCTCTTGTCTTACGTGTAAACCAAAAAAGAAAGCTAGAGAGAAAAAAGGCTAAATAGCAAAGGCCCCCAACCAAAAAAAGTGGTTAAAATGAAAATGCATTAGTTTGCTAAATATTTAGCAAAGCGACACAAACCTACCTTGTTGAAAGCTGGTATGCTACTGATTTAAAATTGGTAATGTCAGTTGCACGCTTCTTATGAGGAAATTCAAAGCTAGAGTGGTGCATATGCACCTGAATAGTAGTTCCACAAGTTTCTGGTATTAGCTGTCAATTTAAAACTACTAGAGTTCGCCCCGTGGTCGAAATTCGACCAAATATATTTCCGACACATTTTATATAGTTTATATACATACATAAGTACACATTCTTTTTTAATGAAACAAACGTTAATAGCAATTCATGTTATTCATATATTTATTAAATTAAACAAAATGGGAAACAAAATTATAACAAAAATCTTATACATACTCGTAGTAGTGAGACGTATTTTATTTCGGTTTAAAAAAAAAGTAAATAAATTGTGCGTAATTCATATCAAATTGTACTGCACATAGCATGGTTTTCTGCCACATTCAGTCACCAATGCACCGACGCGATGATAAAACACATCATGAATTTTAAAATAATAGATTCCTTGCATACAATTTCTATCAGTTTTTGCCTCTGTACTAACCATTGCAAATGCTGAGTTAAAAGCACGAATATTTTCAAAAAAGTTTTTTGTTTTACGCTCTTCAACAGCGTTTTGTGAATTCAAATTATTAAATAAATAATTAAAAAAGCTATTTTGAGACAATGGCATTAAAGAAACTTTTCCCATGTGGCAACATGCTGTAAAAGCAGTTAAATCATTTTGAGTTACTTCAACCTCAAAATGCTTAGCACTACAAAAACGGCATATTAAGTGCATTGGACCACAGTTATGACTTACAAAATTACTTGGAACAATATTGAAAGCACATTTAAAACTATTTAATAATTCATTGTCATTACGCAGATTGTCGGTGTTAATATTTCCAGATCTGTTCTGAGTAAGATATTGAATTGCTCGTCGCCGTCTCTCCATTCTACCAGTTATTGATCGTCTTCGTGGCATCTCAAAAAAATATAAAAATAAGTTTCTTTAACCAAAAAGAAAATATATTTTCAGAATAAATGCAAAATTAAATGCAAACAGTCACTTTGAATTCAAAGGCAAAAATATTTAAAAATCTTAAACCGATTTAAAACGTTTTATAAATTATGTACATACACTTTGGAAAATTTTAAAAAGGTAAATAATAAAAAAAATACCACCACACTTTTAATTAACACTTGCTAACAAAGACTTTAATAATTTGAAGCTAAGAATAAAATAAAGCTGAAAAATAATGCATTTACAAAACACCTACAAACAAAATCAAATCGAAAAAATAACTGTTTCCAAATTTCTTGCATTGATTAAGAATCAAATTATGAAATTATATGTACATACAGAATAAAATTCAGTTTATCAGAAGAGTAAATAAATTAGTCAAGTGCGGGTTAGACTCACACACTTAGGGTTCCGTACTGTGTTAAGTACAACTTTAAAGTTGTTAATTTTTTCATGTCATGAGTCACCCTTTAATTTTAAAATTAAAGTCATAATTGCATCACTGTTGGAACACCCTTTAAATTTTAGCAATTTTTGTTATAGCGGTAATACAGTATCTATAGAAATATACATGAGCCTACCTATTGCGGTTCAAAAAATAAGGTAATATACGTGAAAAACATGTCACTGTTAGAACACCCTTTAATTTTTAATAATTGTCATAACGGCCATATCATCACATCTTCTATAGAAACTGGAAGAGTCTACTTATTACGGTTCAAAAAATATGTCGTTTTACATGCAAAACACGCCACTGTCGACAAAACCCTTTAAATTTTTATTGTTTTTATAGGGGTCATAGTAATACACTATTTGTGAAAATTTTAAGAGTCTATCTATTATGGTTAAAAAATTAGTTAATGTGCATGTAAATTACGTCACTGTCGGCACACCCTTTAATTTTTACTATTTGTTATAGTGGCCATAGTAATTCTCATCCTGTAAAAACTTCAAGAGTCTACCTATTATCGTTCAAAACCTATGCCATATACACATACAATTCACGTCACTAACGGAACACCCGTTAATTTTTAGGTTTAATACTTGCTCATAACGCGAACATAGTTTAAATCACTGCAAATTTTAAGTGGTTGCTTCCTATAGCTCAAGAAATAAAGATGTACAGGCAAATAACACGTCACTTTCGGAACACCCTATTAGTTTTAGTATTTGTTGCTATAGTGGCCACAGTTCTTTTGTGAAAATTTCAAGAGTCTGCCTATTATGGTTCAAAACTTAGGCCTTATACATGCAAATCACACCACTTTCGGAACACCCTTTAATTTTTAGTTTTATTTTTTGATAGTTGTTTATATAGTGAACTAAGTTTTAATTACTGTTTGTAAATTTAAAGTGTATCCCACCTACAGTTCATGAAATATGCACATATTCGTGAATAACACCTCTCTATCGAAACACCCTATAAAATTTAGTACTTGCAACTATAGCGGCCACAGTTATACACCTTCTGTGAAAATTTCAAGCATCTACCTATTATGGTTCAAAACTTAGGCCTTATACATGCAAACCACACCACTATCGGAACACCCTTTAATTTTTAGGTTTATGTTTTTAGACTTGTTTATAAAGCGAACTAAGTTTTAATTACTGTATGTAAATTTTTAGTGTATGTCTCGTACAGTTCAAGATATAAACACATATTCGTAAATAACACCTCTATATCGGAACACCCTATAAGTTTTAATTTTTGTTGCTATAGCGGCCACAGCTATAGCAATATAGCTATACACCTTCTGTGAAAATTTCAAGAGTCTACCTATTATGGTTAAAAACTTAGGCCTTATACATGCAAATCACACCACTTTCGGAACACCCTTTAATTTTTAGTTTTATTTCTTGATAGTTGTTTATATAGTGAACTAAGTTTTAATTACTGTTTGTAAATTTCAAGTGTATCCCACCTACAGTTCACGAAATATGCACATATTCGTGAATAACACCTCTCTATTTGAACACCCTATAAGTTTTAGTATTTGTTGCTATAGCGGCAACAGCTATACATCATCTGTGAAAATTTCAAGAGTCTACCTATTACGTTTCCAGAGATAAAAGGCGCTGACAGACGGACAGACATTGTAGCGAAAACAATAGGGTCACGTTTTTACACTTTGTGTACGGAACCCTAAAAATGCATTTACAAAAACAAAACAACTAAAAACAAATACATACAAATATACATATTTTATTTACTTAATTTTATTAACTTAATTTTTAATGTTATTTAATTTTATTAACTCTCATATGTTTTCAACTTTACTTATTTAAATAGAGAAACAACTGTATAATTACTCCTTCTCTTTTTGTTTTCAAAAAAATGAAATTGCATACAAACACGCACATTTGGTTTTACTTGAAGCTACCACATACATGTGTGTTTTTAGCATGTGTAGTGGTAGCAATTTAAAGAGCCATTTATTCCTAAAATACTGAACCGATTTTAATCAAATATAGACTGTGCACTAAAGCTAGATAATATCTACTAACCGGTGAAAAATAAACAAAATCGGTTGACAAACATAGGAGAAAAAGGGATCCAAAGATTTGTCTTTGCCTATTTATATATAGATATATGTACATATGTAATTAGCCCTTCATCTGCAAATGAACTTTTGCAGTGAGGCTTAATTTTTTTTATTCTCCCTAAGTTGAAAGCATATTTTTTAGGGTTCCGTACACAAAGTGTAAAAACGAAACCCTATTGTTTTCGCTACAATGTCTGTCCGTCTGTCAGCGCCTTTTATCTCTGGAACCGTAATAGGTAGACTCTTGAAATTTTCACAGATGATGTATAGTTGTTGCCGCTATAGCAACAAATACTAAAACTTATAGAGTGTTCCAATAGAGAGGTGTTATTTACGAAAATGTGTTTATTTCTTGAACTGTAGGAGGGATACACTTGAAATTTACAAACAGTTATTAAAACTTAGTTCACTATATAAACAAGTATAAAAAAATAAAACTAAAAATTAAAGGGTGTTCCGATAGTGGTGTGCTTTGTATGTGTAAGGCCTAAGTTTTGAACCATAATAGGTAGACTCTAGAAAATGTTACCAAAAGTGTATTACTGCGGCCACAATAGCAAAATATATTAAAACTTATAGGGTGTTCCGATAGAGAGGTGTTATTTACGAATATGTGTTTATTTCTTACAAACAGTAATTAAAACTTAGTTCGCTTTATAAACGAGTCTGAAAAATATAAACCTAAAAATTAAAGGGTGTTCCGATAGTGGAGTGATTTGCATATATAAGGCCTAAGTTTTGAACCATAATAGGTAGACTCTTGAAACTTTTACCAAAGGTGTATAACTATGGCCGCTATAGCAAAAAATATTAAAACTTATAGGGTGTTCCGATAGAGAGGTGTTATTTACGAATATGTGTTTATTTCTTACAAACAGTAATTAAAACTTAGTTCGCTTTATAAACAAGTCTAAAAAAATAAACCTAAAAATTAAAGGGTGTTCCGATAGTGGTGTAAGTTGCATGTATAAGGCCTAAGTTTTGAACCATAATAGGTATGTAGACGCTTGAATATTTCACAGAAGGTGTATAACTGTAGCCGCTATAGCCAAAAGTGTCGTGTTATTTACGTTTATGTCTTTTTTTTGAGTGTAAGAGGAACCCACTTACAATTTGCAGAATATAATTAAAACTATGTTTGTTTTATAAACAAGTATACAAAATTGAACTTAATTATTAAAGGGTGTTCCAATAGTGACGTGATTTGCATGTATATATCCTAAGTTTTGAATGAATAGGTGGAATCTTGAAATTTTTACAGGTGGTGTATAACTATGTCCACTATAAAAAATAATAAAAATTAAAGGGTTTTCCGTCAGTGACGTGATTTGCATGTATAAAGCCTTATTTCTTGAACCGTAACAGGTAGACTCTTGAAATTTTGTACAGAAGATGTGTTGCCACGGCCGATATGACAATTACTAAAAATTAATGGGTGTTCCGACAGTGACATGTTTTTCACTTATAGTGACTTATTTTTTAATCGCAATAAGTAGACTCTTAATATATTTATAGAAAGGAAATTGCCATGGCCACTATAAGGAATAATAAAATTAAAGGGTGTTCCGACAGTGACATGATTTTATAAACCGTAATAGATACCCTCTTGAAATGTTTACAGTAGATGTGGTACTTCGGCCGCTATAACAAATATTTAAAATTGAAGTGTGTCCATTAGTAACATGTTTTTCACGGATATAACCTTATTTTTTTAACCGCAATAGGTAGGCTCCTGATATTTTAATAGAAAGTGTATTACCATGCCCGCTATAAAATCAATTACATATTAAAATTTAAAGGGTGTTCTAATTATGATGCAATTTTCGCGAATATTACTTTAATTTTAAAATTTAAGGGTGTCTCATAAGACATAAAGAAATAAACAACTGGAATTTTTAAATTATACTGAACATAGTACGGAACCCTACGTGTGTGAGTGTAACTCGCACTTGACTAATTTATTTACAATTTAGGTGATTAATTTAAATAAAAATTTTGTAATTTTTTTTTACACTAGTAGAATGTAATGCACTTTCTGGATTAGCCCTTATAATGTTATATAATTCTCTATGCCATCAAGCGATGCGAAAGTCTTATTATCATGCCAGGTCTTGGATATCTGGCTTAATTTTTCTTTAAATTTATGCACGTTTCATAAAACAACAGATTTGGAATTTCGTCCCTTTAGGAGTGAAGTTTTAATAGATCACCGTAGCGACTCATCCATCTGTACACAAATGCCTTCACAACAGTTCTCGATTCCTTCTTGTAAAGTTATATACTTCGGGACATGTTCCCAAATACTCGACCACTACTAAAATGTACCGGTTATTGGCATTACTGACAGGAAAATGATTGGCTACATTCATTGCTACCTGGAGCTGCTCACGACTTCTTCTTACTGAATCTTGGGCTATACGTTGGTAATCAGCTAATCGCCGCCACTGGTACCGTTGTGAAATTGCTTTATTACTTCGTTTATCTTTTAATTTTAACTCACTCACTTATAAACGATTTAAAATGGTATCCAGATTCTAAGATCATCAAAAAAGCTCGTATGCGTAATTTGTCGTAAATCAATACTCTTACTAAATGTAGTCTTCTCTTCATATTTGTTTGCAATGTCAAACTGAAAATAACTCTCTGCAATGCTAGCGTAAAAGTAAAGTAAAGTTTATAAATGATATGGTAATTTTTGGATATCTACAAGAACCAACTTCTCACCATATACCTGAATTCAACGTATTTCGACGTTACGCCAAGATTGATGTCCGGGAAAATTATTAAATCTGCATCAATAACTTATTCGTCCTTGTTCCTTACCATTGACAGTGCCAGTATACCAATTGCATTGCGCAGCCTTATATTATGCAGTTATTCAACAGTTTTCTTACCAAAACGGGCGTAATGATGGATTGTGACACTCGTCTATCTACCGTAAAATCGCGCATCCTTCGCCGCACAAGTTATAATATCGCTATTTGCCTGTTGCATTAAGGGCGGTTTACATGTTATGTCTGTGGTAATAAATCTGTGAAAATACGGATGAAAATTTGACTGTCGTATGTCTCTCTTTATTTTTTTAAATTTTGAAAAAAACCATCGCACCTCATCAGATCAGGGGAAATCTCGTTAAAATAACTTAAAAACAGCCAGCTATAGCCCAAAACAAGCTCCGCTGGCATTACTGAAGTTTATTTTACTCATTTTACTATAGTTTACTATATTTTACTATACACGTGTAAACGCAAAATCGTAAGATTTTTACTCTCATTTCCCAAATACGGATGCGTTTTAATAATATTCTCTTGGAATTTACGTACGTAAAGTCGTACCGTCTAAACTGCCCTTTACTGATATGATTGTTTTACCCGTAGTGCTGGTTCATTTTATTTTAGCGGTGACGCTTGCGAAATGCTTCTTACCAGATATAGAGATATCTAGAGATAGTGTTGCATACAGAACCAAAATCCATTTAACTAATATGTTAAAGCTATTTGAGAAAATATATGTGACCCCGTCTATGAAAAGGTTGCTTATGACTCAAAAACAAAATTTCGAAAATTTAGCTGTTAAAGATAAACAATGCATTTCGGCAGTTTCTTAGTAGTTTTTCTTTTGCATTATGAACAGTCATGCCCAAAAGGCAACCAAAAAATGCAAAAGAGCATAAATGAGATAACTTCGTGACTGTGTATATAAAGAGCGATGTTTTTTTCAATGCAAAGCACAATCCAGTTTCTGACCCATCGTTGTCAAGTTTTTGGGGATTTTATCTATATTTTTAGTACACTTCTAAGCATGTTAGGACTTTCTAGTTTTCACTACATGAAAGAGCGTCTCAAAAACTATCGAAACCAAAAAAAAGTAGAAAACTTTTTTTTGAGTCATAAGCCACCTTTTCATAGGCCGGATCACATATTTTAATAATTAAACTGTATCCAATTCAAAACACATCAGTGGCAAAATTCTTTTTTATATTTTTTATGAATATTGTAGAAATAACAAACAGTATGGCAACCACATGTGGTGAAGCGTATAAAAGTGACTCAATAGACGATTTTATTACAGTCTTTTTGGATCTTTAAGCGAACTTGTACATTGTTGATAGCACAAATCAGACCAGATAAGACACGAAAATTGGAGTGTTGCCAGATCAGAGCTTTCGTTGGAAAGGGATAGCAAGAGTTAATGCTTTTCTTATATTACTATCTCTTTCTGGTTTTAGCTGCAATTTGACATTTTATTGTTTACAAAAATTGAAATTGTTGGAAAATTTTAATTTGTGTGAAAAATTAATTGTTTTATAAATAGTTTTATGTTTTAAAATAATTTGTGCCTAAAATAATATTTGAAGAAAAACCATCCGCAGTCGGCCAAATAAAAATAAATAAAAGAAAGCAATCAAAAGGAAATAAAACAACAGGAAAAAATGTAAGTATAACAAAGGTTTTCTATTGAAATAAATTTGTTTATAATTAAATTATTTTGCTATTTCAGGAGTCGCCGATGCATAATGGGCTGCCCAAAAGGGGAAAAACATCATCAGCTTCCGAAAAGTCCGACCAAGTAAGTATTTACATGGTTAAATTTTATATGCAAATTATGCCTCTGAACATTTCATAGGAAATTGTGATTGTGTACTACATTTTTGAACAAATTGTGTGAATATGGGTACCAATACAAAGCTTTTGGAAATATCTATCAGGTGGTGCTTTAATGTAAAATAAATTTAACTCATTAAGAATCGGTGACATTTTTTTATGAAATTTTATGCATAGTACGTAGGAAAATTTTAGTAAGCGAGGCCTGTGTTGGTTATACCACAGAGGAGAAGATCCTTGTTTCCTGCCGAAGGCCGGCAATGCAGGAAATCTTTAGTAAGCGAAGCCGGTGATGGTCATACAACAGAGGAGAAGATCCTTGTGTCCTGCCGAAGGCCGGCAATGCAGGAAATCTTTAGTAAGCGAAGCCGGTGTTGGTCTTACCATAGAGGAGAAAATCCTTGCGCCCGGCCGAAGGCAGGCTATGCAAAAAACCTTTAGTAAGCGAAGCCGGTGTTGGTCTTACCATAGAGGAGAAAATCCTTGCGCCCGGCCGAAGGCAGGCTATGCAAAAAACCTTTAGTAAGCGAAGCCGGTGTAGGTGTTCGATTTGAGGGTTTTATTTGTTGTTATATTTAACCGACTTCAAAAAAGAAGGAGGTTATCTATTCGTCTGAATGTTGCTTTTTTTATGTACATATGTAACCACAGAACTCAGCCATTTCTAAACCGATTTTACAATTTTTCTTTATTTGAAAGATTATGCTTTCAGGTTGGTCCCATTTTAAAAACAGTTCATTATATTAAAAATTAAAGGATGTCCCCATACAACATACATGTTTTTTACGTTTGTTCCTGAATTCTGTTGAATTGAGACTTCTTGAACAAATACCACTAGGAAAATTTTGATTGCCAATTTTTGTAACAACCTTATGCACATGTTGTATTTTTTTAGCTTTTAATAGCACTTTGGAACCACCGCAATATATTTTTATAAATTTTAAGTTATTTACTTCACGGAAATTTATATACTTTTAACTTTTTTTACAAAAATACAATTTTTGCTACAGTACAATTTAAATTTTTTTGTTTACCTCATCGATAACATATGTTTGAAATGGCTATGTACAGCTGTTTCTGTTAACTCATTGCGATGAATATTATTGCTTATTTTTTTATTCACTCTATCGAAAGCTAGATAATGTACTTTTTTAAACGTCACAAGTGGGTAATCTGGTTAGTAATCTGTGGTTGATAGTTTTTAATTTTTCTTTGTCAATTTTCGGTTTTTAATCAAATTTTGATTTTATAACAATAACAAGTTTTGGTAAAATTTAAATTTTTTGGTAATTTTTGGGTTAAAGTGTGATATTTTGGCGAAACTTAGGTCTTTCTGCGAACTTTAGTTTTTTTGTGCATTTTCCGTTTTTAATAAAATTCAAATTTTTGGTCAGTATAAAAGCTTGTTGGTAAAATTTTCTTAGAGTAATTTCGATTGTTTGGTGAAATTCAGATTTTATGATAATCCAGAGCTTTTTCCGGATTTTCGGTTTTAAAAAGAAAAAACAATGTACAAAAAAACATCTAAAATAAGTGAAAAACATACGTATGTACATATATAGAAAATACTAGGCTTTCGCCTTTTTTTTACTGGGGCTGAATTGCAATAGCAACATTTTCGAAACTATGCCTGACAGATTGTTGTGTTAAAATTTTTTGTATCTTTTCTAGTGCCTTGCAAAGTTTATTTAAACCCGAACACAAACGGACATCGCTTAATCAACTTCTCTATTTATAAGGATCCAGAATACATATGTATATACTCTATAGAAATTAAACACGGAATGACAAACTTATATATACCCTTTCCACCCGTGGTGAAGGGAGGGTATAAAAAACATCTAACAAAGTCCGAAAAGTTGCTCGGATACAATAGATGAATATCTTCATTAGTGACAGGATATGTAAACTTTAAGTATCATTAGGTCATATGTCTGGTCTGTGTATACATATGACAAAGTGAAATAGAAATAGAATAGTAGGGGACATAACCTTGATCATTTTAAAGTTGTCAAGCATTTTTATATAAAAAATTCTTAAACTTGTATTTAAATAATAAAGATGTTAATGTTCGTATGATCATTGTGAATGCGATCTTTTATTTTATTTTTATTTTTATTTAGTTAAATAATGTTCGTTACAAAAGCATCTTTTGTGTTTTATTCATTTTTATTTTCTTAAAGACAATTTGTTTGTTGTGCTCGTATTTTCATAGTAAAAACCATAAAAGTTTTTATTTAATATTGTTCACAAGTTAACCAAAACTGAAAGAAAGAAAGAGCATACTTTTCTTACTTTGACAGTCGTCATCCGTGATTTCGTTTTCCAACATTTGACAATCTGATGTTGACAGTAGTCATAAAATAAACCTTTAGATTTCCGTTGTTATCACTGTTTTTCTTTAATTTTGTTTTGTCGTTTTCCTTCACAGCGTTTGAACATACTTCGTATTTTGGGTTTATACTCGTATATTTAAATGCATTTTAAATTTTATTTCTTAGAAAGTTTGAACTTTAATAACAAATTCAAGAAACGTTGTAAAAAACGTGAGAAAATTTAATAAAATTATAATAAAAAGAAAACACAGATAATAATTGTAATTAAAATGTAGTTTTTTCTTTTTAACAATTTCTTTTGTTTTAACTGTTTCTGGCATCATAATATTATCTACATATATGTACATATTCGTATTAGAGAAAGAATCGTGATTAACTTTTCATGCATGATAATGCACGCGCACGAGAAGAAAATTTTGCTCACAAACGATCATGGTCGACCTTATTATTTAGGCTCACGTTCATTAAGGCTCACGTGAGTGTGAACAAAATTAGTCTCGATCACGAACACTCGCTCACAGAACGGACGTGGAATATGCTGTGGGGTAGAAGCAGTCCAAGTTTAAATACGATGATGATGGTTGGGACCCTTGGTCATCTAAATTTTTGTGGTAAATAAAATTCTCTTCAAGCTTTGCAACAGTGGTGTAAAGGTAGTTGCATATGTGGATGACTTTGTAATTCTTATCAGCACAAGAGCAACTATTCGCTTGGGCTACGGAAAATGGACTGAACTCTTCTCTTTACCAAAAGATATAAAATTCCTGCGTTTAGGTTACTAAAAATATCTTATATCTTGGTGTAATCATGAACTCGATGCTCTTGTGGAAAGGTAATGCGGAAGGCCCTATTCGCTTTTTGTACCTGCAAGAGGATCTTTGGGAGGAATGTGGCCCTAAAACGTACATGGTACATTCATCCTACTTCAAATACGTATCTGCCTGGTTGGTCCTAAGATGAGGGAACCGGGGGCATTAAGGCATATTCGCGTAGGACATGGCGCCATTCTACATCAGTCTGGTACAATTATCTTGGGGTAGCATCAGAGTACGCATTACTCATTCATGAAGAAACTGTTGATTTCCTTTTTGTTTATTGTTTTGCTTTTGTGTTTTCACCGCATTCTAATGAGTTCCACACACACATTTTAAATCTCCATGAATGTTTGCTTTTCAAACCGATCACAACTCATTGTCCATGAAGTAATTTTAGTTCAGCTTCTTTCTTTTCACCGCACATGAAAAGAGCAAACAATTGTTTCAAAAATTAATCAGTACCATTTTTTATGAAAAATGTGTAGCTTCTTTTTTTCACCATACATTTAATATTGAGTATGATTTCTTTCGTTCGTACGAAGTGTGAGACGAAACATGAGTTTGAAACAGATCTCAGCACTGGCTAGAATTAATTAAGTATAATTTTGTACAAATTCAGGATCGAACATTTAATGCCGAAAAATATGTTTTGAATACATAAAACGATAAATTAAATAATAAAAGTAATAGCAGTACCTTTCAATTCTTTTCTTACCATGATAATTGAAATAGTTGGGAATTCAAAAACTGATACAGAGACCAATTGGAGTTGTAATATTCTTTATGGTGCCTAACTTTCTATTTCTCCAATATCGGCAATAAGTGAAACATTTTCCTACTAAACTAAAGAAAGAAATGTTTAAACTTAAATATTTAAACAATATCTATCACTACTTTACAAGATTTCTTTTAACTACTAAACTTACAAACGTAAAATGAAAATGTATTCTTCCTCAATTAAAATGAGTTCAGTTTTTATTCTTTTATTGATAAAACTTAGAATTGAGAGTGCTGTAGCCCATGTAGTTAACACCTAGACTACTAACTAAAGGAAACCTGTGTTTCAACTTTCTTCTACGTTGAAAATGAAGACGACGTATAACGTATGACGGATTCTATGTGCCCCGGCCTTAAAGCATGGTCACGAGTTCGATCCCCAGCCGTGGCTAGAACATCAATTTTTCTAATATGTATGATACTTCTCTTAAAAAACAATTAAAAAAATTAAATAAGTGGTTTTATTTATTGAATTCAAATAATTCTTGAAACTATTAAGTCTTAAATATTTGTCACTCTAAAACACTTGCCTGAAGAACATGCGTCGATTCTGTCTGACAAAATGTCAGTCAAATTATCATAGTGATTATCTGACACAACAAAAACTTTTTGATACCAACAACATAAACTCCACCTATGCACTGGCGCCAGTCACTTGGTAGACTGGGTAAAAGTTTATACTAGAATCGAGTAATTATTACTTTTTTGAGTATTTAATATACTAAAGCAAGTAATCGATACTTTTAGGGTAGTATTTTTAGAATACTTGAATAGAATGTAAATGCGCATAAGTCATTCAAATTTGTGGAGCATTTACAAAATGAAAATTTTTCATTTCTCACTCATGAAATTTGATCATGAACAAACTGAAATGTCCACATTTCTCATTCATGTGCAAATATACATACATATGTGCAAAACCAAATGAGCGGTGAAAAAATAAAAAGCAAAGCAGATGCTCGCTCGCTCTCTCATGTGCAGTGAGAATGAATTCAACTTCCGAGAGCATATAGAACTGGAATTATAATATATTTCAGTTTCGAGAGCATATGCACAAAAGCTATATTTTTATTAATTATAACTGTATGTATAGCTAAAAACTGTAAGAGATAGAATTTTATTAATTTATATTGGATTCAGGAAGCCAAAGGATACACATATGTAAATAAAAAATCAATAAAATCTGGAATCGTAAATTTGAAAAGAATTTTTGTTTTTGTTTAATTTGAAATACACACTATTATTAATTCTAAACAGATATTCAAAATGAATGGGTACTTGTGATGGCATTTGTTTGACATTTTGACGTGATTTCTTTTGTAGTCTTTGTTGCTGTCCATTGTTTCCTTCTTACCTGGCTGTTTGGCATTTGTTGTTATGAACAACAAATGTAAATGAGAGTGTGTGTAGAACACTTTCCATTTGATACAGGTTTCCAGCTTCGCGGGCTAGAACAAGTACTTTTTGTCTTTACATACATAAATACAAGATGATGTTTATGGTTTCATTAGGAATATTTTAAAGAAACCTTATTATGATTGAAAGTAAGAATATTCATATTCGTATTGATATTGAATATTATAAAATATTCATTTCAGTTAACCACAAATTCGTTGTAATTGGTTTAGCAAAAACACAAATATCCATTATTCTTGTTATAAAATTAATTTATCTGTAATTTAATGTAATGTTTAATCTTCCTTTCCAGCTACTGCAGATATATTTTAATTACTTTTTTTCTGTTTTTAATATCTGCACAGTAGGGTAGAATCAAGATATTATAAAAATAAAACATCCATTTCGAAACGTTTATTTTTTAAACGGGCATATCAGAGGAGTATTGAAGTTACATTTTTAAAGAAGATGTCCTATAAGCTCCTAAAACTTTGTGATGGGTTCCTAAGGTAGCGTACCTCCGAATTATATTTGTAATTTAAACATTTAAATTCATTTCTTAACAATTTTTATCGAATTTTAAAATAGAATTAATACTTAAATTGCCAATTGGGTTAACACATTTTTCCGAATATTTTATTTGTTATTTTTTTGTATGAAGTTTAGTTGTTAAATTAGTTTTAGGGGTTAATTGATTTTAGCAGAAAGCATGAGCCAAGTACAACGTTCAGTATAAATTTTTCTCTTTTAATTAATTTATCTTTTAATTGCATGTTCATCTTCTTTTTGGAACATTCATAAACAATGGCAACAAAATTTTAAATTTTGAAACTAATTTTAAAGTTAAAGAACTAGACAGAAAAACTAAAAAAAAATTATGAGGAAAAAATATTTAAATGTTCCTGTGAGGATGAATTTCAGAACCTGACATTTTTTTCCTTGTCCGTTTCACATTAAACTCCCTGCAAAATAATGGGATTCGAAAATATATGTATTTTATACAATCCGCTAAAAACGAAACAAAATTAATTTTCAATTATTTCTGAGCTCAGAGAAGATGTTGCCACAACTATCTTTTACAAATTTTGGAATTTTTCCAAACATTTTTTCTTCTGCTCCACTGTGCACTGCTTTTTTATTTTTTTTTTTTTAAGACAATGTGGTGATATATTTCACCTTAGAAAATTATTTTATTTTTATATTCAAAGACTATCGTTTTTAGTCTAAAGCAGACCATAGACGATGCGATGAGTTGTACAACCAATTAAGGAATCGTAGGTTGTACGCGAGTTTTACACGATTTTTAACATCTGCAGGCTGATTGTATTCAACTTGTACGTCCGTTGTACGAAGTTTTGATTTTTTGTCAAGTTTTAGCCACACGTCGCAACGTTTGTGTGCCTCTCGCCCTTGCCTTGGCCACCCTTGATTTGACCACCTTGCATTACATTGAATGTTAAAAGCCATGATTCACTATCATACTGAGTGGTACGATCTGTCAAAAATAGCATGCGTGCCAAAAAAGTAGCTGGATTGTTAAATGAACTTGTACATGAAATCGCACGCTAAATTGTATCGTTTGTGGAACAGCATACAACTGATTCCTAGAATTGGTTGTACAACCCATAGCATCGTCTATAGCTCGCTTAAATATTGAATACTAATTTTATTTTTGTCTTGGATAGATATAGTTTTAATTAAAAGTTTTAACTTTAAAACGGGAAAATTTAATATAATCAGGAAAAAGGAAATTGCTAGTCATGTTTTGAGATCTTTTGCTTGTTAGATGTAAAAGTAGCCCAGAGCCAGACAAACATGTTTACTAAATAATTTTACTATTTTTTTTTTTTTTTCTTAACTGAGCAGTATTTGCTTAAACACATAAATAAAAATAAAACACATCATGAAATTAAACAAAAAAACTTTATCTTGCGCATAAGTACGATAAAAAAAAGCACAAATGTAGGATTTTTTTTTACTCATAGTTCGCTTGGTTAATACGAGTTATAACACTTTCCATTTCAATGATGAAAGCTTAAAGCTGTAAGCCAAAAGATACTAACAAAAAACTTAACAAGATACAAGCAAATGCATTCAAACAAATAGACAGACAAGTCTGGTCAAACGTAGTGCGTTTTTGGTTTCACTGCTGCACTTTTTAAAATTTTCCATGTTGTTGCAAAATTCAAACGCATTTAAAAACATGATTTATGATGTGAGTTTGGCACTTTTGTGCAATTAAATAAACAATTTTAAAAATAAGAAAAATTAGACACGAAACACATTTCTTGTTTCACATTTAGGCGATGAGCAGTTTCTTGTTAAGTGTATTCCTACACCAAGAAGCAGTTGGGTGCGTAACGAACGTTTGTATATTTAAATTTGGATGATCATTTAGAAGTCCTACTTTTCATTTCAAAATCTGTGTCAAGTTGTTTTTATTTTGTTCTTCATTAATTTATCTCTGTTTCACAAAAACATTTTAAATTTAAACTCAATTCGACGAATACGTTCTCAGCGAAAATTTGTAGCTGCAGAACTTTAAACAGTCAAAAAACATAAAAAAGCCAAATAAACAGACACATAAAATCCGTAAATTTCAAAAGAAGATACCTATTCCAATAACAATATTTAGGAAAGAAACAAAAGCAAAACAAAAAAAAAAAAAACTTCGTCACAAGTAAATAAATTGTAGAGATTTAAAGAACAACCCATGTTTTTAGGTCAAAGATTTAATTTATAAAAACAGAAAAAAACCATGAAGAAAAAATATGTAGAAGTGAATGGCAATTAATAATAATTAAATAATAAATACTTAATGCTTTTGTTGTTGTTGGTTATATGATTTAATGCAAATCTTCAGATCGCTAGAAATCATTGTTAATTTATTGGCTGAAATTGGGCCACCTAGACTTAATAGCAACAAGTTATAAGTAGTCGTATATTGTAACGACAATAGCATTAGAAATAGAAATTTACCGTTTGGCAAAATCAAAAATTTTAAATGCAAACAGTTTCTCTACTCCATTCTAATTTAATAAAAAAAATTTATATTTTTAACGAATATATGAAATGTTTGTATTATTTGAATTAAAGGCAACACTGACTGCTAGTTTCACAATGTCGAAAGAATTCGATCTTGCGTACTGCGACTTTCAAAACAAAATTTTTCAATTTGTTTTCAATGTGATTATACGAAAGAACGAATTCTTTCGACATTGTGAAACTGGCAGCTAAATTAAACTTTGTTAATAATTATTATCATTATTACTTATTCTAACTTGTACAAATAAGATAAATTAATATTTGTTAACCAGAAGGTTTTTGTTCTATTTCTATAATTATGCTTTTATAAGTTCACCTTTAAATGTCATTTTCATGTTTCATTCAATTTGCTTATTATTTTATAGGTACTGATGGATTGCAATTTAAATAAAAAAAAAAATGAATATATCATACATACATACATACATATATGTACATATGTACATATATTTAGTCTGGAGTTGTTGCAAATGCAATAAAATTAGGAAGGATGACATTTTCTTCATTCAGTAGTAGATTCTCATACAAACCTGAAAAGTGAGAAATGATTGTAAAACTTATAATTATTTTATTTTATTGTTTTCAACTTTTTATGGTCACATATTTAAACGTTGAAAGCAATAATTATCTAGAAATAATGAATGTCTATATTTAGAACAATTGTTTAAGTTTCTTAAATTTCAATGTTAAAGATTCAAGTTTAGGTTGCGGTTTTGTTGCTGCATTATTAATATTTTGTTGCAGTATTATTAATAAAGATCGATAGTTCGTTTCAAGACTTCATTATTTTCTTTATTGCTTTGATTCAACCTTGCTTAACTCTCAGATAATAATTCATGCACAAAAAAGACTTTGAAAAAACTTCATAGGTAATCATTAATAAAAAAAATTAGGATAAATAATCACGTCGTGTATGGGTCGCCCTTTAGGTGTTAATTTGATAGGTGTTTTTTTTATTGTAGCGGTAAAATAAGTACAGACTTTGTGTACATTTCAAGCAGCTGATGTATGCGCCAAATACGATTTTAGTTTTATTATTTAATATTATAATGAAAATAGCAATACACATACTGTATAAACTTCCAGTGGTTACATATAATAGTCCTTTAACTTTTATTTTTTGTAATTGTGGACAATATGCTTGGAAGGGCTTGACAATCGGATTATTCATTATAATGTTCAACAAGAAACCTTAAAGGAAATATTAAATGTTAATATTTAAAAAATGTAGTCGAGTCGATGGAGTATCTACTCGATTAATCATCGCTCGACTAGATGATTAGGCGCCCCGATTAGCGCGTGCACGGTTGCAAACTTTATTTTTACAAAAAATTGACTTCAATTCTAAAATAAAAATTTTAAAGGAAGCAATCTGAAGCATAAGATTTTCAAAAGGATATACAATACAAATCCAAATGAAGTTCTGTATTTTTATTTTAATGTTTTTAAGACATGTTCTGTCGACCTATTACGGTATAAAAGACAAAGCGATATACATAAATATGTATATAAAATACATAATTACTTTATCATTTTATTTTTTGTAATTTTTGTTATCAAGTGTCTATCAAAAACGGTTCATAAACTAAAGTTAAAAAACGTCACCTACGGAAAAATACGTTACCTTTTGGGACACTCTTTCATTTCTGAGTTTAGAGTTTTATTACTTTTTGTTATTGGAAGCTATAGTAATCCAAACTTTGTGGATACGGTTCTAAAGATATCTAAAAATTACAGGTGTTTTAAAAGAACACCCTTTAAGTTTTTTATTAAATAGGGCCAATGTTTCAAATAAAAAAAAAAAATAATAAAAATCATGTATGTACCTCTGAAGTAATAAAGATGCAAAATACACACTAATTGATAACCTTCCGCCTTTTTTGAAGTTGATTAATGAAATCGATCGATATCTATCAGACTTTCGTCTGATTTCGTTTTCTTTCGAAAACTACCTAATTACATTACTTACCTGGGTATTAAACTTTGGTATATTGCTATTAACATTTAACTAATTATTATTAATTATAAAAGAAAATGATTAAAAATTTGCGATTGCTCGGTTTACCTTACCTTGAATCGATGACTTCAATTTTGTCTAAGGCTGTAAACTTCTAAAAAATAATATTCCATTTTAAGGTGCGGTATTTGTAAATTTCGACACAAACGAATTGTTGGTATTGACCAAATACGTACAACTTTTGCAGCTGCTTGCATGTTTACAGTTGTTAAATATTTTTATGTAAATAAAGAACGGCCTTGCCAAGGTAAGTACTCAACAACTTACATGCATATATCTGACAAACATACATACATACATATGTATGTATATAAGAAATACACTTCCAGACATATGTACGTATGAATATGTGTTATGTAAGCTCATATATACACATGTATGGCAACACTGAACACATGAGTGTTGCCAAAATTTATAATGAACAAATTGCAAATAGGCTACTCTTGTTTTTATATTTATACATAGATAACACATAGATAGTCAACTGAAACGTCAAAAACCTAAGTCTCTTGTCAAAAAACCTAAGTCTAAGAATGTATTGGTAGGCAAAATTGTATAAGTGTTGGTTTTAAAAAATAAATTTCCCCACAGCACCTAAACTGCACATAGTTGTATAAAATATTTTGTAAAAACAGAATATTTTTTTACATGCAATTTTAGATGTTAAAATAAATAATACTTTTGCTTTTTAATAAAATATATTTTATTTATTTTTTGCTAATATATTTATGTGCGAAAAACGTTAGTTTGAATGCTAATTTTAAATATTTTTTATATTGATTTGAAAATTTTCATCCCCTAAAACACAAAAAAATACAATACTGTGTAGAAATAAATTTCACCAAAGAAATGTCAACAAAATTAAATTTATTTTTTATTAAAAAATTTAAAATACAATAAATTGTTAAATAATTTTTTGTGCAAAAATTTAAAATTGTTTAAATATTTGTAAAGTGAAATGGAATAACGCGTAATAGTGCCTAAATGTGAATAAAAATTTTACTCCCCTAAGTGTGTTGAATCCACACCATACCCGTATGTGTGAAGACATTTGTAGCCACGTTTTTGACATTTGGAGAGTTGACCATCTATGTGTTATCTATGTATTTATATAACAAAAAAACTAAAAGAAATAATAATAATTTACAACAATATAGAGGATTTTGATTATCATTTTTAAATTTACATCAACTTGCAGATAAAACCAGCAACATGATTCTATTTGAACTAATCCGTCTTGAGTTTCTTTGATAATTATGATTCCTAAACCAAGAAAATATTACAAAAAAGTAGAATCAAACAGCCTTTTGTCAAACATGTCAAAGATATTTTAGAACTCAATCCTTCTTCGACTGGATTGTTGCTCATACAGAGCTACAATGTTGGTGCCAAATGGTAAAAAGCTGCCGTAAACAATAGGTTCTAGTTGCAGGTTTTGGTCATATCTAGACGGTTGGATTTTAAACAATGTTTTTTTCTTCTTTGTTTTTAGTTTAATTATATTTTGTTCATTTGTTTGTTCATTTTTCTTGTTGATTTATTATTATTTTATCTTTTTGTCTCATGTACAATTTTTGTTTTCTTTTCGAACTCAATCCTAAAGGCCAGGATT
Organism: Phasia obesa; assembly: GCA_949628195.1. Lineage (NCBI taxonomy): Eukaryota > Metazoa > Arthropoda > Insecta > Diptera > Tachinidae > Phasia > Phasia obesa. The sequence goes on along the minus strand of OX451218.1, from coordinate 146,935,363 downwards.
CACTGACAGAATTCCGCCCTACTAAGATAATCGTTTCTAAATGGCGTTGTAGGTGCCCTACTATTATATAAAAGCAGATCTGATCGCATGGAAATACATATGTATATAATTTATGCATTTTTTAATAGATTATCAAATCGTACAGACCTGTCACAAGGTCTGTCACACAGCGAGTACACTTCGAAACCACACTATCACATATCGTACGACTGAGTATGATAGTGAATCATGTTGGTAAGCGAAAAAAGATGTATTCTGTAGAACACACAGATAAGTAAATGTAGTTAAAAACATATATAACACATAGATAGTCAACTGAAACGTCAAAAACCTAAGTCTCTTGTCAAAAAACCTAAGTCTAAGAATGTATTGGTAGGCAAAATTGTATAAGTGTTGGTTTTTTTTTTTAATTCCCCACAGCACCTAAACTGCACATAGTTGTATAAAATATTTTGTAAAAAAAGAATATTTTTTTACGTTCAATTTTAGATGTTAAAATTAAATAATTCTTTTGGTTTTTAATAAAAATATGAATTTTGTATTTTCCTAATTTTGCTAATTTTAAATATTTTTTATATTGATTTGAAAATTTTCATTCCCTAAAACACAAAAAAATACAATACTGTGTAGAAATAAATTTCACCAAAGAAATGTCAACAAAATTAAATTTATTTTTTATTAAAAAATTTTAAATGCAATCAATTGTTAAATAATTTTTTGTGCAAAAATTTAAAATTGTTTAAATATTTGTAAAGTGAAATGAATAACGCGTAATAGTGCCTAAATGTGAATAAAAATTTTACTCCCCTAAGTGTGTTGAATCCACACCATACCCGTATGTGTGAAGACATTTGTAGCCACGTTTTTGACATTTGGAGAGTTGACCATCTATGTGTTATCTATGGTTAAAAACCAAAAGTATAATTTGGATTTATTATGTGAACACTTATTGCTACTTCAACTATCTACATATATTTAAAGATACAATAAATGAATATGATAAAAATACTTGCAGAGGAGTAGTCGAGCTTGTAACCATAGTTTCTATAATAGTTTCTAAAATATTTTATAGTTTGGGTCATAGATAACACATAGATGCCCAACTCTCCAAATGTCAAAAATGTCTTTTCACATACAGGTACGGTGTGAATTCAACACACTTAGGGGAGTAAAATTTGTATTCACATTTAGGCACTATTACGCGATATTCAATTGCACTTTCCAATTGTTTAAATAATTTTGAATTTTTGCACAGCAAATTATTTAACAATTTATTGTATTTTAAATTTTTTAATACTAAATAAATTTAATTTTGTTGACATTTGTTTGGTGAAATTTATTTGTACACAGTATTGTATTTTTTTTTGTCTTTTAGGGGATGAACATTTTCAAATCAATATAACAAATATTTAAAATTAGCAAAATTAGGAAAATACAAAATTCATATTTTTATTAAAAACCAAAAGAATTATTTAATTTTAACATCTAAAATTGAACGTAAAAAAATATTCTTTTTTTACAAAATATTTTATACAACTATGTGCAGTTTAGGTGCTGTGGGGAATTTAAAAAAAAAAAACCAACACTTATACAATTTTGCCTACCAATACATTCTTAGACTTACATAGGTTTTTTGACAAGAGACTTAGGTTTTTGAAGTTTCAGTTATCTCTGCTTGTAACCAGGTTCTTTTTTCGAAAGCTTATAAAACAATTTTGGGATTTAGAATATTTTTTGATAATATTGTGCTACTTGCACAAGTAGTGCTTTTGCTATAATGTTATAATTTCTTTCAAAATCCAAAGTATTTAAACCGGAAATCGAGGCCCGATTTTGCGGAATTCATTTCAACGAATACGAATGTGAATGTGAACAAACAAATGAAATATGTACTTGATTAGTCATAAATATGAGTTATAGTGGCGGTAAATTATCAGTTTAAAACACGCGCATCCGATTTTTAACATTCGTATATTAAATTTTACTAGAGAATGTTTTTCAATCAAAATAGTTTCAAGTAACTTTTGTTGAAAAGATAAAAATAATTTTTTTTGGGATTTGTATAAATAGACCTTTAAATTTGTTTATAAATATA